>WEIU01016791.1:0-22563 GCA_013389925.1 Aegithalos caudatus | reverse complement strand
AAAAAAAAACCCAAAAAACAAACAAACAAACAAAAAAACCCACCACCAACAACAAAAACACAAAACAAAAAAACTCCCCCCAAACCAACCAATCAACCAAAAATCCACACAGACCCTCCCCCTGCCAAAAAAAAATCCAAAAAACCAAAACCCCCCAAAAACCCCAAACAAACAAACAAAAAAACAACAACAAAAAAAAAACCCAAACCAAAACAGAAAACACAACAGACCAAAACCTCTTTATTGAACAGTTTGTTTACAAGTGTCCCTTCCACTCTGGCCAAGCAGGTGGCAAGTACAGATGTTCTGCATGCAGTGGATTTTTTTTGTGCAATATTTTGTTTAAGGATTCTTCACTCAACATGTACCTTCTGCAAAGAGGTCACCTAATATTTAATCTTTCAGCTTCCATAATCTGTTCAAGGATGTAAGGCGAGCAAACCTTCTGATACTGTAAAAATACAAGGCTTCTTGGAGCTCTGTTACAATATCGGCTGCCACCTCTAATCCCCCCTTCCACATTAGGGCCTGTTCTACTTGAAATGCCGTGTAATTGAAATTACAAGCTTTTGGCTTTCCGTGGCAGTCAGCCAGCAGCACATTTTACGCTAAACCTTACACTAAAAAAATGGTAGTCTGAGTTAACTTACACATAGTTTTTCTGTTTACAGGAAAGCAGGAAATATGTGGACACCTGGGAATCGCATCTGTTTCAGTTTTTGAAATGCAACCAGAATATTTTTTTTCTAAACTTCAGTTCTCTTTTATTTACCATTATTTGGACTAATATTTCTGAATTTGTCATGCCCAAGAACACAGTATTTTAGGTAAAAACAAGGCATTCATCAATTTCCTTTTTTACGTATATTCTTCTAAAGTTCAGAATATTCTTTCAATTTAGAAATATAGTTTAGAGGATTAAATATGTTCTAATAAGAGTCTTTTCTTAAATACTTGCAGGAATTATCACTTATTTCCCAAGAACCTTGATATTATGTTTTTGTAACCATCTTGTATTGTTAACTTACCTAACAGTGGTTAAACTTACACATTGGTGCAGGGTTTTTTTACTATCTGTGGAAGAGTTGAAGTAATCTAATATTAACTGTTATTATTTTAATAGAAGATTCACATTTCTAAGTTGAAATTTGAAATTTCACATTTAAGTGCCTGAATTTCTATATAATTACAAAAAACTCAGCTTGGATTTGAAAGCTTTTGTATCAGAGCACACCAATTTGAACATAAATATGTTCATAAATCTCTATTTTGAACATAAATATGACCCTTATAATTCCTACTACTGCAAAGGTGCACTGCTGTTGTTCCTGATGTGGCAGTGCAATCTTAAAATAACTATTTGAATGATTAACCTGCTAAATGCTGAACAGTGACCCCAACCCAGTAAATAATCAATAGATTTAGTTAAATGCGGAAGTTTGGATGATTTAAGTTACTTCATATTATTGTTCTAGGGGAAAAAATGGGAAAAGCTATGAAAATTTCTAACAAAGAGAACAAACATCATGTAATATTGTAATATTGTCTGCAACATATATTGACAGCAAGAATAAAAGCTTAGGTTTTTGTGCATGAAGATTCAAGTCATTTTACAAACTGAATAAAGAATTTACGCATTTATCACAGAAAATCCATGTCTGTATTTCTTCTATGAAAGCAAATTAAATGTTCCAAAGCAGTAGGGAATACAGAAAAAAAAAGTTATTTAAAACAAAACACTTCTATAAAACACTTTATTACAGTATTTTTTCCCACAGTAATAAGGAGTAAAAACCTAAGTCATGTTCATGCAGAAACGCTTTTTGCAGTTGGGCAACTTTTTTCTTCCAGTTTTTGCTACATTTGGATTGGTTTGGCTTACATGGATAATTTACAAAGAAAAATATGCCTTTTTATGTGCATGTGGCAAGGCAAGATCCACATAAAACTCCCCAAAAAGTAAGCATAAGTCCTGTTAGATCCAGGTGGTAAAAGAAACAAGTCAGAGAGAAGGCAAAGGCTACTCAGTGTGATCTGCCCAGAGCACGTGCCCTGTTTCTATCTGGTAGTCACTGTAAAGTCAGCAGCTTCCTCTGACATCCTGCTTTTCCATTTCTGCTAGAATTCCAGGCCACTTAAATTTTTCCTAGTACCACTTCTGTATTTTCTAAGAGTCTTATTTTACTTTCTGTTCTGGAAAATGTTCTAAACATTTGGCTAGCAAACTCTGTGTTCACCACAGTGAAAAAATCTCAAGAAAAAGATTTTGCATATTGCCTGCCACTTTTCATTACACAGAATATTTGCCAGGCAGTAAGCTAGGATCTTTAAGGATGTTTTGAATGCTTGCTTCCACTCTGAATTCTTACAAAACACTTGGGGAAAGTGCTGATTCCTGTAAATACTTCAACCAGCTTTGTGCCAGCTTTACTCACTTATTCGTCCAGAATGCCTTGTTCGGGGTTGTGCAGCACTGAAAATCTAAGTTCTCAATTTATCAAACATTAACTCTTTTTATGAAAAATACAGCATAGCAAAAGATTCTTTTTAAGAAGTATAAAAGAAAGTCTAACTACAAAAATTTAAAATTATTAAAATTTTTAAAATTATTAAAAAATGTTTTTCACAATAGAAAAGTAAACATATACAAAGCTGCAAGAGAATCAGAATATAACAACAGTGTAAATTATATTAAGTGTGTTATAGACATTGATGTTGCCTATCTCTTTTGAGTACTGGTATCCAGATTGTTTTAGTATCCACATTAAAGATCTTACATGTGGATTCATACATGGGACATGAAAAAAAGAATGCAAAGCTTTTTTCTGAAGATCCTTAGAATAATTCTTGCTATTTTGTCCTACAATTTTTCTCAAACCCTTATCCTCTGAAGGCCAAGGCACCTTTGAGGAAAATTTGTCAAATATACATTAGCAGAGAAATTTTTATATACTCATCCATTTAACTAGCAACAAACACAAATTACCCTATTGGAATGCAGTACCAATATTAAACATTGCACACCTTGAACCATGTCAGGAATTTTTACATGTAATATGCACATTTGAGTGAATACCATGAATCAATTTGTCAAATTTATGAGAAATGTGTGATCAACATCTTATTCCATTTTCCCCTCATCTTGTATAAAATAAAAGAAAATATCTAAAAATATCTAAAAATCATTGAAGTAATGAGAATATATTTTGGTATCAATTCTGAAGCAATGTTAAAGGCATATTTCTTACTGCTTTGAAGGATAGTGGAAATACACTGCAAGATTGCATTTATCTACACAGCCTTTCTATGAGGCATCTCAGCTTTATCTCTATATTTTCTATGTCAAGATTGTCAAAGAATAAGTCTCACTGAATATTGTTAGGGGAGCATGGAACAGATCTCTCCCTCAGAGCCCTGAAAGGCAAGTTGGATCATTTGTTCCTTTTTGAAGAGATAGTTATGAAGTGTTGGATAGTTGAATTTTATTTTGAATATTAAGCCGTTATAAAGAGACAAAAGCACACAATCAGCTAGCCACACACTATTTAAGCAAAAACACTACAAGACAATACACCAAAAAAACCACCCAAGGCAAAGCGTATGAACTGACAGTAACTGGCTCCTTAGGCAAAGTAGTTTTTCAAGAACTTGGGGATGTGAAATGATCTGCCTTTGCCCTGAGGAGAGGATGGATGGGCAGAGCAAGAGCTGCAGCTGCTCTCATCTTCTCTTTGCAGCACTGGTAACTACAGCATCAGCCAGTGTGGCTTCCAGGGACTCAGCCCAGGTAACCTTACTGCCTCTGGCAGTTCCATCCTCCAGGCAACTTTAAATAAGCCTGGAACTACCAGAGCACGAAATGAACACTGGCACATATTGTTTGTTTGCTCCCAAGCCTGCACACACAGAGCATACATGTTAAACTGTTCAGCTGATGGCTGTACCTTTCTGTAACAAGATTTTGCTAATAAGCATAATGAACTTTTGTTTTCTTTGTGGTTTTTTTTCTATGTAACGTAATCCATTTGTTTCTCTCTCCCCATGTTACATCTGCAGAATTACTAAATCAAACTTTGTAGCTATGAGTCCAAATTAGTAAGAAAATGTGCGTTCAGAAACTGCTGTAAAATTTATTTTACCCCTCTGTTAGCTGGTGGGAAGCAGAAAGGAGGTTTAAAAAGAAGCTCCAAGCAATGCCAGCTGAAATTCTGTTCTTTACTCTTTCTGCCCAATATCAGCAAGTGCTTTGTGAAGTTCTTGCACTCCAAGTTCTCACAGAGTTTTACAAAATTTCCTGGAACTCCATATCCCTCAACTGCTTTGCTAAATAATCTGGTTGTAAACACTTTATGTTCAATACTATCTAGCTTTATTCACACTGCTTAATCGGCTGCCTCAAAGACTGGAACACCAATCTGCATTGCCATTTTTCTTCTTTCTTTATTTTGTCCTTTTTTCCTTATCTAACAAATACTGAGCCCTTCTTTCACTTCCTTTATCAACACTGAAGTGTGTTATAAACCAGTATTGCTGAACAGACTGAACAGGAATTAATGTGTCCTCTTATACTTGTCTAAAATTTTGCAAAAATGAACAACAATTGGCAATTTATTTGCCTTAGAGAGAAAAAAAGCAACCTCTTCTTTAAGGGATTATATGCAAAATCCTGGTGCAAAATTATGATTATATAATTCTTTAAAAATTATTTTACTGTTGGTTATGTTTTCCACAAACTGCATATCTGCAAAGATTTTCTTAAGTTTCAAAATAAAAGTACTGATGGAGATATTACCAAGTATAATATTACATTCTTTTAAAATATACATATAAACTAGCCATACATTTTAAATAAACTGCTCTTACTAGTTTTCAAGCAAATAGTAACAGAAATCTGAATTACAGTTGAATATTACAATTTTATATTTCAGAATTAAATTTAGAGTTTGAATTATTTTGTTCTCTTCAATTTGTAAAATTAAATATTATCTGGTAAAATTAATAATTTACTAGCATTTAAAAACATACAGAATATGTATAAAATTACTGCACTTTCAATGGGAAAGCCCAACAACATGTGGTTTTGTAGATTATAGTAAGGTACTGCAAAATACTACCTTTACTAGAATGAAAAAAATAAAACAGAGAAATGAAAATTCAGTTTTCTTCTCTCTAGGATGATGGTGATGGCAAACATAATTTTTATCTCTATGCACAATCTATTTTTTAGGAAACTAATTTTAAAAATTACAGGATTACCCATAAGGGAAGGTACTTACAGATGCTGTCACTTGAGAAGCACTCTGAAACTCATTAATATCTTCTGTGAGTGTTTCAACCCCAGGTACTTGAGCTGTTCCAAAGAGGTACAAGAGAAATGTAAATCACTCTAATCAAGTAAGCATTAGTCACTTTGAAAATTTAATGCCTAAAAATTTACTGCTGGGAACATAAATGTGGCTTCTGTATATGTACTATGTCTCAGCTACACCTCAATGGATTATAATTTATGTCTGATTTTAATTTATAACCTTAATGCAACATAGAACAGTGTCTCTAAAAGGAATAAAGTGGTAAGTTTCCTTCAGCTGCCAAGGTATCATCTAGGTTCTTTATTACCTTTACTGATTAAACTAAATACTGTTTACCCTTTACATAAGTGAGTTGTGATCTCCAGCTTTAATAAAATGAATAAAAATATATGCAATTAATTCAGTTAAAATTCCTGAAGTAAAAGGATTTGGTCAATTTACACAACATTTAGAAGCCTCACCAGTATAATGTTTGCCCATATTGCCACATTTGTAGAATGACAGAATTTTGTGAGGAGTCTAAAATGCGTCTTTGATGCACGTGTAATGACTTTAAACAGATTTTATGCGCTCATGTCAGAGAAAGAAATTTCTAAATAACATTCTGTGCAGTTTCACTCTTTGCCTAGCACTCTGCTAAGGCACTTAAATGCTGCATCAACAGGCTAACCAAACAAGACCTCCTGATTTTCCCTACATTCTGCTGTTATTCAGACACTTAGCAGGGAGGTTCTTATGTTTCCAGAACCCAATTTGTCAAACATCTCAGACTATACTTACTATGAAAGCAGAACTTACTGTGAAATGTGACAACTGTGGTTACAAGTTCATTGCAAGCACAAATTGATGTGGAGGGCAAAGAGGTAATGATAATGCAAAGTTGTGGTCAGGGAATCAGAGATGACGCCACACTTTTGCCATTGCCTTATCTAGTTCTCAATCCCATTTCCTACATATTTGCATCCTTAATTTTTTACCCTGGTCATGCAGTTCCATCCTGAACAACACTATATGTGTTCCATATGTTCATGTTTTTATTGAACATCCCCGATTTCAAACTTTTCCTCTACATCCTAATGTCTCTTTTGAACTTTCTACTATAATGGTACTTAAAAGTGAAAAAAAAACCCAAACAAACATAAACAAACCAGAAACAAAACCACCCAGCTATGTAGAAACTATGCATTTTAGTTTTTTCTTGTTTCTACTACTTTGCAGGTAACAGCAAATAATAAAAACCAGTGACTCCTGTTTGGTAGGGAATAAACTACTGATGTGAATTTTGCTCTAGCAAAATTTATTTAGCAAACTAAGTCTTATATACTACAATATAATCTGTACAGCTGTAGATGTAATACCACAATAAAATAGGAAACACCACATTTACACAGTGGCATAGTACCACAGAACCTATCATTTTTGATCCAATATTATTCCAGGTAGAGTCACAAAAGAAACAAGTCTTTGCCCACACCTCAGAAATATGTAGAATTGCACAATACACTGCAAAGAAACTCATATAATAAACAGCCTTTCTCAGATAATTTGGGGAGTGGTTTAGAAGTCTTATACTTTTCATTTATCCTATATTAAGAAATTACTCCCTATTAAGTTACTACATTTTAAACTTACTTCTACAAGAATGCATAGACTGCAAAAAGTTTATTTTCAATAATGTCTTCTTTTCCTGCCTTATATCATGGCTTCCCTCAAAGGGTAAGGTACATTTCAGCAGAAGAGAATGAAATAAATGAAACAAGGTTGTATGGTACTTAAAGGAAATTGGGAGTAAACAATTATCCTTTAGTGATACTATTTCTGCACATTTAAACCACCCCTGAAACACAGAAGTAGATTGCTTCTACAATCCCACTGACCTGAAAAACACATTGGGGATATAGATTTTTCTGGATCAACTCTGTTGTAGTGTATATCTTTTGAAGCCTCAGCCACTGTCCCCATCTACCTCTACAGAAGAAGGCTCAGTGGAGAACTGACCAAAAAGACAAACCAGACAAGCTTGGCATCTACAGGGAAGTTTGCTGTGTATCTATACTGCTGCTTATAATCAAAATCAAGAACCTGTTAAATTCTTCCCTTAGTTTTTTTCCTGTGAAGTAGTCTAATGGAAAAGGGGAACAGTTTTGAGAGGTATAGTTTAGGACAGTGAAAAGAAACTGCATCTTTAAAGTGTCTTGTGTTCTTCAATCTTGAGACCTGATTCCTACCTCTCTTTTTTACTACTTAGATCAAAAAGAAGTCTGTCCAATTCAGCAGGATTATAGCAGAGGGAAATCAGTGTAGTAGTTAATTAGAACAAGATCCAGATTGCCAGTGGAGTCAGTACAGTGTCTGATGCTGTGTGATATTTTCACATAAGCTACTGCACTGACTTTAGCAGGTGGAATTGCTTAAAATGAGGGTTATTTATAGGGGCTGTTAGATCAGATGTTCTGCCAATTACTTCTGAGTTTAGGTCATCTGAAATTCACAGGAGAGATGTTCCAAATCTAACAAGAGAAACAGATCATTATCTAAAGAAAGCTACTCTCAACTTTGTTGTGCATCAGCACCTTGCTTGCTTATTCTTGAATGAATGGTTTGCATCAGCACTTCCCAATGGACAGTTTTCCCTCATTAAGGTCACTGGTACTGATAATTAACAGCAGAACATAAATTCAAAGAAACCTGGTAAGTGAAACCTGCAAGAGGACACAACTAAAAATTCAGTGCAACAATGCCTTGGTTACTCATGGTTTTTTAACAAAATCTTTAGGAGCTTTTTTATCATCCTCTCATACATAATACTTATTGGAAATAAGTATCAGATGCAGACAGCAAATACTGCACTGCATTTATAAGAAAGATTGATAGAATGGGCAGTTGCCCGAGTTCTGTGTCTGTTTATAGTCTGTACCTACTTGTGAAATCCAGCTGTGTTTCTTTTCAAATCCAAGTGTAGCACTAGCCAACATTTTAGGAAAAAAAGATCCAACCATATGTTTTGAAACACTGAACACTTCCGAGGGCACTTCTTGACAGAAATCTGGCATTACCTTACTATTGAGCTTAGTCTTTTTGCCCAAGAGCCCTTGTTATTTTCTACCAACATGACTAACAGCTTCATGTATATTCATACATAAGATAGATGTTTATAACAACATGAATGTCATTTCCCCACCTACCTATCAAAGTTCTATTGAATGTGGTGTTTCTTAAAGAAAGTGTCTTCCATCTTCTCTGCAGCCATATTGACTACAGAGTATTCCTAAGCACATGAAGTGGCTGAAGGTAGAACAGCTATAGCACTTTTGTGCTCCATACCCCATGACCACGAAATATCCAGCTCCAATACTACACAGCATCCAGTATTCCAGTACTTTCTGATAGTTTCACCTTCCTTAATTCTGCTGTCTCTGCCACTTAGCAAAACCTAACTATTTAACTGAAGCCTTCAATTTCAGAAGACAGCATGGCAAAGTGGGCATATTTTCACTTCAAGAGCAAAGATGCACAGGAAGGAAAATGGAAAGGTGAGATCCATTAATAAATTAGTTTGTGAACTGTAAAACTTTTTCCCATGTCTCTCTTACCCATGTATTTGCTTTTGCTGCAATAATCTCACACATGCATATTCCCTTACCTATCTCAAGCAAGTCACCACCACCTCCCTTTCTGGGAATCATTCTCACAACAAGAGAATTTTGCCTTCCTTTCACAGAGCTTGATTGAAGTCACCAGTCTGAGCATCTCTTGCTGACAATCTTCATGAAAATTGTAAGGACATCATGTTTTGAGATTCTGAGTGCCCTATTACTTTGTTCAATTAAGTGATCAATGGCAAATCGACTGCATGAAACCACAAATTCTCACAAAACCAGTTTGAAAATAATATTGAAAATAGTATTAGTTACTAATGGTTGGTTTACAAATGACGCAGGAGAAATGAGTGAAAGCTCAGGTTGCTATGATAACTAATAGCTCATATAATAGCATCAGATAGCAAACAGAGACTAGGATAATTTTTTAAAAATACATTCTGGGGGACTTTTTGTGTTAATTGATTACCATAGCTAACTTGTCCATGGCTGCTGAAGACTATGCTGCAAATCAAAACATACTGTTTGCAGATTCAATAGGTTCTGCCCAACAGTATAAGGTAATGGACTGAAAGATTTATATTTGCAGATTCTCTGTCAAAACATCTATTTCTTTCTCTCTGCATTACAGTGGCAGCTAAGATAAAGTTAACCTTCATCAACTTTATCTTTCATGGGCATTCCTTGGAAAGATATCCCTTATGAAGTGCCTTTTTCAGCATTTCAGGTGTTACTCATTTCAAAAACCTTAGAAGAAACTGAAATGTCTGAGTGTCCTGACTGCAGATTAACCCAACATATGAACATGTCTGTATGAGGAGAAAAAGTGTTTTTCAGAGTTATTTTATAAACTCTTCATTTCTATTGTAAATCACTTGAATCACCTGGATGCATGTGTAGTAATAAATTAAATATTTCAAAGGCCATTCTTTGGCATAAAAGCAGCAATGAACAGCCCATGCCTATGCTATTAAGCTGTTTTAAATGTTAGTATGCTAACATAAAATCTGTCTACTAAACAAATTCTGGCCCAATGCACCTCTCAAAATATGCCCAGGAATTATTCTGGAGTGTTAATTGGCCATGACAAAAAATATGTTAGTGGGTCTTTGAACAGTAAATGATTGAGTTCAAATGCCCAGGAATGCTTTCTTGGAAGTGCTTCATCTTTTACAGACATAACCCCTACTCTCAAATTCAAGATGTTTATGTTTGGGGGTTTTTTAATGAGCGGCAAATATTTATACAACTTACCATCAGATTCTGACACTTCTGGCTCAGATGTCTGAGATACCATGGAGACATCTTCTGGCCTTTCTGCCAAATTATCCCCTTGCAATCTAAATTGTGGAAAAATGCAGTGAAAACATTTGCAATCATATTTAATGGATAAGACACAGAAGAACGTTATCCCTGGCTACATACCCTGCTCACAGCATTGCCCTAATTAAAAGAGCAGCTTTGCTGAAAAGCCCACACTCGTGGTTCAGTTATAACCTGGACTGTCTAGTAACCAAAACTAGCCTCCAAGGAACAGCCTACTGAATCCTAGCTTATGCATTTTTGAAGTCTTATTTTACAAAAGTGGGTGTTTGATGTGCATGTGAAACTGCAAGCTTCCTTTCCTACTTTCAAAATTATTCTAATGGAATAGGACTGTACTGGATATCCATGCCAATGTGTTGGCAAGTGTGGTGACCTTGGTGAGGAGAGGCTGGGGCTGCCCTGAGCCAGTCACAGGTGGTTCCATCTGGCTCCAAAAAGAACCATGGCAGTGCATGGCTGAGCTCCTCAGCCAAAATGTTGGCACCTTGGAGGAAACATAGTTAAGGAATACAGTTAAGCCACAACACCACACAGGCAGAAGAGCAGGGAACAGGAAGACTGGGAAACAGCAGAGGACACACCAAGGTCAAAGGAGATGGTGCTCCCTACTCTGGGCAGATACACCCCTACAGCCCACGGTGAAATGCCAGAGGCAATATCCCATACAGTCCCTGGAGGACCAACACCAGGGCAGGTGAGTATGTCGAGGATGGACTGTAGCCAATTGAGATCCCACACCAGAGCAGGTCAAAACTGGGAAGAAGGAAGGGCAGAGAGGACCTGTAATGGACTGACCACATACCCCCATTTCCTGTCTCCCCTGCACTCCTCAGTGGGTGGGGAGAGGAGTCTGAAGTGAAGGAGTGAAGTTAGGCACAGGAAAGGGAGGAGGAGAAGTGTGCTTTTAATGTCAGTCTTTTAGTTTCTCATCACCTAAACCTATTTTAATTGTCAATAAATTAAACTAATTTTCCCAAGTCAAGTCTGCTTTGCCCATTACAGTAACTGGTAAATGATTTCCCTGTCTTCATCTTAACCCACAAGCTTTCACTTCCTATTTTGTCCTGTCATCCTACTGGCTGGTTAAGGAACTGGCCCTTAGTCAAAGTTAACCCACCACAGGAACTATATGCAAGAATATTTCCTCCTCCTTAGTTACTTGTTAAAAGGAAAATACAGTAATTATGGCAGACTTTTGTCTTCAGGCTTTCCCACTGCACCCCCTGACTGCAATGCTTTGATAGCAATTTATACAAACAATGCTTGTATCTGTTTTTTCAAATGAGCATCCCCGGAGTCCCACCATCCTTCTCCAGGCTCTTATGAGTCCTAAGTACAAATTCTGCTCTGAAGAGCTTTGTAGCTCTAAATGCAATATAACTGCCATTTACATAAAGGTTATCTTACCTTGGATTTATTCAGACATGAAAAGAATAAGAAAAATGAAGTTCAATTTTGCAAAGCCCAGGATTCATAAAAATGCATTGAAATAAAACCTTGGGGAAAGAAATAACTTATCTCTTGGAAGAAAAAGAAGTTCTTTTCACTCTGTTTTCTTACTCTCTGCAGCTGTTTTATACTTTGCTTGAAATTAACCTTTGAAACCAAGTAGAACCCCCTTATCTTCCCTATCAAAATTTCACATTCACAGTTATCTAATATATATGGATCTTAAGTCATCTGTTTGTACTCCTCAAAACCATTTCCCCAACAACTCCCTCCCTCAATTACTTTATGTCCTTTTATCGCCCCTAGAATGATTTATTTATGATGGAAAGCTGGGTGTAAATTCATAATATTTCTTATCTACGGTGGCAGATACATAGAACATGAAACTCAAGACAACAAAATGTGAAACTTAGAAGCTGTAAACCTAATTTTGAAAATTATTTCTGTGAATCCTTTATAGCTCTGTACCTGGCTTCTAATGCTCTAGTTGTCAATTCTTTAAAGCCTAGCTTTTCAAACAGAAGCAAATAACTTTATATCCTGAAGATATTCAAACAGAGAAAAAACAATTTTCAAATGAAATAACTATGCAAAAAAAGAAAGATCTCAAAAATCACATAGTTTTCCGCTGCAATACAATTCACCCATCCTCCTTCATTACATGCATGTGCACATTTACTGCAAGCACATATTCAGTCTTAGAAAGATATGCATGAAATTGCAGGAACCAGAAGTGAGATACTCTCCTTTCCAGCCATGTTGGTAGTTCATTTATATTTAACTAAGAGGATAATAACTCCAACCTTTTCTGCTTACATTACAGCCATATGAAAACTCTAGAAGTAGGAGCTGCTTCTTTTATCCCATCAAAATTTTCAAGGTTTTATAAATTGCTTCCATTCTGAGCTTAAACAAATCCAAAACAGACATGAATAACTGAAATTATTCTCAACTTATTCTAGAATTTAGATATATTTAAGTGGTCCATTGCCTCATGAAGAACACACATACACACAAAAAATCTTTTCAATGCATCTAATCAGAAAATTCATTTCATATGATTTTGCTTTGCAGGAAAAATTGGCTAGGGTATCGGATGGATGGGTGAATAGGATGTTTGACATATCCATACCTTATTTTCACATCCAATTTTCAATTTAATTACATATTTCCTACATATAGATTCATATCAGAATAGAGTCTCAGGAAATTCCAGCAACAAGAAAATCACAAACACTATTTCTTGCCAAAAGAACTTTGGTACTTGGACTATTACAATTTTTTCTTCAAAAGTAGTATTATTCATAAGACACTGCCACAGTAAAATGAAAACACTTAAAAACTCCTAAGCAGAAATAAGCATGGATTAGAAAGGCACATAGGTTTAGAAGAATTACCTAAAAACTACTATCTTACTAACACTTGATGGATTACTTCAACTTTTAACCAAAACATTATTTCAGCTATTAATTATTTTAATGTGAGTCTAAATCTGATACCTGATAGCCAATATTTTTTCCCATATCTGTTTCTGGCGTGATTTCTTGCTTAGAGGACATTGTTTCAGTTACATTAACCAGCTGCATGTTGGAGCTTCAAGAGCTACAAAAGCAAACAGCCTACAGGTAAATATTTCAATTTTCTTTGACCCCAAAATGCATTATGTAGAGCTTCTTCCAAGAAAACTGTTAAGGATTTCAGGACCAAAGATATTCTGAATAAATTCTATAGATTTGTTCCAGAAGCATTATACAGGGTTTATCATACAAACAAGCTTGTGGATGTGTGAATCATACTCCTGGTATGATTTGAAAAATATGATTCACAGATTCACAGAATGGGTCAGATTGGAAGGGCCATCTGGTCCGGCTTCCCTGCTTGAGCAGGGTCATCCCAGACCACAGGGCACAGGGTTGTGTCCAGATGGTTCTTGAATACTTCCAGTGAGGGAGACTCCACAACCTATCTGGGCAACCTGTTCCAGTGCATGGTCACCTGCACAGTAAAGAAGTTCTTCTTCATGTCCAGGTGGAACTCCCTGTGCATTAGTTTCTACCTGTTGCCCCTTGCTCTATTTCTTGGCATTATCAAGAAGAGCCTGAATCCAGCTTCTTGAAACCCTCCCTGCAGACAGTTGCAAACATTGATAGGGTCCCCCATCAGTCATCTCTTCCCAAGGCTGAACAGGCCCAGCTCTCTCAGCTGTTCCTCGTAAGAGAGATGCTCCAGACCCTGCATCACTTTTGTAGCCCTTCACTGGACCTGTGCCACAATAGGAGATGAAACAAAGATACTTGACTTTAGTCAGCAGGCAGAAGAGAATCAGAGGCTTTATTTACAACTCATTCAGCCTTTTTATAACCTGCTGTGCTACAAAGGCACATTGTTGGTCCATAGAATTGACACCTCTCTCCATTGGTTAAGTAACAGAAATAGCAAACAACACTTGGGAGAGAGGTCGCTATGGAAAATAAAATATTGTTTAGTCAGAAATATTATTGGAAAAAAGTAGTTACTTACATGGAGTTGTTTGGAAAATGGAAAACTGTTGAAAAGTTTCTCTGAGGAAGAGCTAGCAGTTCTCAGGCTCAGAAATATCAGGCCCGCAGACCTGCTCCAGGAGCTCCATGTCTCTCTTGTCCTGAGGAGTCCAGAACCGGCCACAGCCCTCCAGATGTGCCTCACCAGGCTGAGTAGGGTTAGAATCACCTCCCTCAACCCACCAGCAATGCCCTTCCTAACACACCCTCAGGACACCACTGGCCTTCTTGGCCACAAGAACACACTGCTGGCTCATGGACAGCTGGTTGGCCACCAGGACCCTCAGGTCCTTCTCTGCTCTCCAACAGGTCAGCCCCCAGCCTGTGCTGGTGCAGGAGCTTATTCTCCCCTAGGTGCAGGACCCTGAATTTGCCTTTGTTGAATTTCAGATGGTTCTTCTCTACCATTTCTCCAACCTGTCAGGGTTTGATGCAGGACAAATTCCTACCTGGGAACTCCTCCAGTGCACTAAATATAGACATACATGATGATTTTCCTCTATGTCAACTGCTGTTCTATGAAATTCTTAAAATCAGTAGTTAGAGAAACTAAAGTAAATTTGACATTATAGCAGAATACTAGAATTAAAAAAAAACCTAACGTAGTTCACATAATACTTCCAAGGACTACGTGGGATAAATAAAAATAATTACGAAGACTTAATTACAAGCATAGGTACTTTCTAACATCTGGGCCTAAGGAAAAAGCATAAAGTATTTTTAAAACCAAGAAATGGAAATGCTTTGGATACCTCATAGGGAGATATATGCTCTCTAGTATTTGTTCTTTGCGTAGACTACTGATTCAAAGTGTGTGTATTATTAATTGTCTTGTGCTAGTGTGTAAAAAAGGTTGTACTTTAGGAAATTCATAAGCCAAATAAAATTCAGAGGGTGATTGTCACTTAGAAACAGAGAAATTTAGATTATATTTAGGTTAATGCTATTTTGACCTAGTCTTCCAGAAATATGTCAATTAAATAACCAAAATCCCATTCTATTCCTTCCCAAAATGAACCAGCGAAGGGTTATCATTTTTAGACAAAATCTCCTTTAATCCCAACTAAATGACTGCAGGCAAGAGTTATATAATTACTGTGCATGTGGCTGGCCTTCAAATTCTGGTACACAACTATGGACTTATTTTTAAACATAGCAAACTAGAGCTTGATAACTGTGCTCAAATTCTAATGTTCCCTACAGGTGAACAACAACAGAAACTGAAACTCCACTTGAGAAGAAATCCTGAAAACCCGCTATATCAAGAAAACACCAATGCTTCTGCTGACTTTTTAGTAGTGAAGAAAAATCCCTCCAGGACAGTAAAAGATACTTTCCAAGGAGGAAGGGGAAAATTACATGTCTAAGCACAGCAGCTCCAGCCATTCTCTCTGCTCTGTCCTGCGTCAGCTAAATTTTGCTGAATCTGAATAACCACTGTAAAACATTTTGGTTTCTGTGAAACATTATTCCTGAACACACGCATTTAATTGGAAAATCTTAATTGCTAAAGACTCAGTTGACTTATTTAAGCTAAATCCGGTGAGAAGTAGTGGAAAGCTTGGTAAAGAATCCTTAAATCATTCAGCAAAAAGAGCAGTAAAGTTGGCTTCATGATCAGCCAAAACAGGTGCATATTTTTAAGGCCATAACAATAAAGTTCCCTGAAAAACAGAGACAGTGTAATGTTTGTATTAGAATCTTAATTAAGGAGACTTTGACTTATTGAATCACTTATTTTCCTTAAATTATTTCAAAGAGGGTTACCCATTCTCTTGAAAAAATCTTACCAAATACTTCCATGATTTATAGTTAGTTTCTTTATGAAGTAGTTATTATTTTGGATGAAAAACTCTAATATATATTTTGTAAGATTAATGAATATCATCAACTTATTAACAAAAGAAACTTATACACATAACATGATGCTGTTTCTTTGGCACCCAAAAGGAATTTTAGTCAGAGATGAGAAGAAGGATAAATTTGACTTATTGGACTTCTTTTTTTCTCCTTTCAAATCACCTGCTTCCTTTCTGTAATTTAAAACTTCACATCTTCATTTAACATCTTTTCTGATAGCTCTGTAATACTGAATTATAATTTCCCTAGGACAAATACATAACTCCAAGGAAGTTACAGCAACATAGATCAGACAACAAAAGTCCTGAAAGGCCCCACATGCTTTTAGGTTACATGGAATGTTTTCTTGCACCTTTCCCTAGCAACCTCAACACCAGTAAGAGTACTTCAAGCTTCATAATCATCTGTCCTAAATTGCCTATAATATGTGAGTTTACTTCATTCTTTGTTCCCAAACATACGGATCCAAATTCTGATCTCATGTACCTTGACTTACTGACTCCACAATTCTGCACTCCCTTGAACTGCTGTAAAATCCAAAGCTTTTTCAGCACCTAAATATAAAGCCAGGAATTTCTGACTTATTCCATTTATTTTACTAATGTCTTTTACAAATATAAAAATATTAAAACTGTGCCAGAAAAAATTCGTCTTGTATTCACAGGTACAGAAACGCAAAGACGTCAGTTTTCCAGTACAGACTGTACTGGTTATTATAATGGTAAAATTATAATAAATAAATGTTGTAAAAAAATATACAGACTAAAGTACTCTTTATCTGGTAAAACTCCTCATCAGCTTTAGCTTCACACACTACCTTCTTAACAAAGGTTAGATTTTAAAAGTAGTTTATATGATTTTTAGACCACTGAACTGTAGACGAAAAATGCCTTAGATCTATGAGAAGAGGATCCTCTAAAAGAGGATTGTGAATTTGGTGAGCAATGAGTTGCTGCCATCTCTGAAGCAACAATAGAAAAGCTCTGCAGCATGTCATCTTGTTGTATTAAGAAATCAGTGCCATAGTTTCTGTTTTCACCCTACACCAAAATACAGGCAGCATCTGCACTGAAGAGAAACGAAGCATGAGGACTACTGGATTATCCTGCAGAATATTATGTAGGAAGGCAGACCTTTCCAGTATTAAACTATAAGACTACATGAATAAATACAGATATTTAATACAATTTCTGAATAAATGTATTCATTTATTCATATGTAGGAATATATGCTTAATGACACAATCAGCATGCTTTCCAATAGAGATTTATAATTCTTTTAAATCCAGTTTAAATCACAAAGTGATGCAAGGCCATCAGGCAGGAGTATGTTGTTACTACCAGCTATTCTATTCATGTGAGATATACAGCATTCATATTATTCGAGTTTCACTCTGATCTAAGATACAGTTAATCTAAAATAACTTCATTTTCACCAATACCATTCAAACCACAGTCTATTTCTTGCTTTTGCATTTACTTAAGGACACTACATCTCAGTGCTTAAACACTAGAACACAGCAAATTATTTCAAAATTCATAAAACCAGTAGTTAGAAATGGCTTTTGGTTGACATTCATTCTCCTTTTGCAAATTAAACACACTATTTTGCAGTCACTCTTGGAGATTTTTGTGGAAAGTTTCCACGTCACCAATAGTTAATGCACAGCATAATGTTTTCAGCTGGTAATACAAGAATATACACTTGCTGAGCAAAACTTACACATTGACACAGTCTGCAAAATAATCTTTTTTGTGTGCTGTTTGCCTTTCCAAAATGTCTGAATGCAGGTCTTTGTGCCTTTAAATAAGTACACTCCACAGCTATTTCTGAGGAGAACCAAAAGTGGAAATATATTTCCCAGAGTAAGGAATTCATAAAGAGACTGAATTATCTAATCCCTTTACAAGATGGGGAATTAGGCCATTCTTATGGCAATCTTTTATCTGCTGCTGGCTTCAAACCATTATCTCACAGGAGAAAAATTACAGTCTTTGTCAGTCTTTTCAGACTTAACACTCTTTCTTCTCCTGTGAACCATTTTTTCTAGCACTTGTGAAAGAGTTTTGTGTGTGAGTGTGCATTTGTGTCTTTAAGAGCTATATTAAATTGCTATCCAGAGCCTCAAATTATGACCAACAAGCTTCCTCAAGCTCATGATCTCCTGGCTTCCTCCCTATATCTTTCTCATCCACAAGAAACTTCTATGGCTAATATACATCACAGTGTTGTACAAAACCCAGAAAGAATCTACAAACATTGCCATAGAGAATTAGCTTGCAAAGCACACATCAAAGAGAGCAAAGCAAAAGAAGGGAGAAAAGCTTGGTAAAGCACTTGTCTTTTTAAATTATTGAGGGGGTTAAATGGGTTTTATAGGGGAAAAGAGAAAAAGATGTCTTAACAAGATCTGCAAATGAAGGAGAATGAAGTGGATGTTGCCCTCCATTAAACTGAGAGAGGGCAGAATAATTTTCAGGACCGGCAAAATAGTATTAATTTCAAATTCAAATATGCTCTTACTTTCTCCATTTTTATAAATCAAGACTAGGACATTCAAAAGGCCTAAAAAATCCTTTCACATTTACTGTTCTGGGAATTTCTCCACAGCAGTTCTAAATGTTTGCAAGTGCACCAACCTGCTCAAACTCAAAAGAGTTCTCTCTTTTAACAACTAGCCTGAAACAGAAAAACCAAAATAGGTACTGTTGAACAATAGTTCTTACAAAAGATAGTCTAGTGACATGTCACTAATTCACAGCATCTTAAGCTTCATTCTTCCTGCATAACTAAAATCACATATTAATACCCTGTCAGTTAAGTGACAGTAGGGCTGTCTCCAGATAAACCTGGTGTACTGCCATGTTTCCAAAACCAGACCTATCACAATAAGGTGTAAGATGTAATTCACATGCAAATTTTATGTACCCGGTGCTCATGTTTCAAGCCTAAGTCTATTTTCATTAACATGTAAACACTTACCTCTCTTCAGAGAAATGGAAGTATTCCATTACTTTTATGCTGATTGACAGCTATTTAGGTAGAAAAAACCAAGCTTACCTCACATGTGCATACTACAAGGAAATAAAATAGCTGTTAAACCTAACGGAGAGGGAAATACATCACCTGAAAACACTGGTCTCTTCAGAGCTAATCATAAATTTTGATAACAGATGATATTTGTATTATCACAGTATTTTGTCGAACTTCTGATAGGACTAAAGTTATTGCTTGGTGAATTTACTAAGTGGGAAATTCATGTAAACAAAAGAGGGAGGAAAGAATTCTGATCTTTCCGGTATTTCTGTCTAAACACTTCATGTAAATCTCCTGTCTTACATTGTTGCCTTCCCAAGACACTGTTAAGATTGTGAAAATAGAGAGACTTCAGCCATTCTTCCAAAACACACATTCATTGGGAGTTTGCCATGAAACTGATTAAGGTTTAGGTCTAAAAATTACACTATCTTGTGCATTTCAGAGGTCAAACTTATATCCACAAACTCAAAAAATAATTTGAAATCACACAGATATTGTCTATTTTACATATAATAAGATGTTCTAAAGTAACATGAGCCAGTGAAAGAGAAGGCAAACAATTGTGTTACTCTGCCAAATTAGCAAGTCAGCCTACCAAATCTTAAAAAATTATTTATGGTCTCTGTCTCTCATAACCACTAGGGTCAGTAAAAACATTTTCTGAATCATTTTCTTCTTTGGTGTTTTTCTCTTGTTTCGAAAGAACAAGATATGAAAGTCGTACACCACTTCAGGAAAGGAAAGATGAAGTTATTTATTTTAGCTGTACTTAGCACTTAAAAAATCAAAAGACAATGAATACATTATTTTTGTTATTTATGCATCAAAACTGGGCAAAGTAATCATTGCCCAAACCCAACTCATCAAAAAAGCAAAGTGCTTACTTTTTTTTTTTCCACAGCTTTTTCGTTTCCTGTAATTATTTTTGTTTTTCTACTTTATAAGAATTTTTAACTAGGCAAAGGAAAAAATATGGGGTTTGTTCTCAATTTTCCAAAGTGAAAGGAGATTTTTAAAAGTTATAAAGCACTACCATATGGAGTTTAATTTACTTGTTTGCCAGTATTAAAATGAAAAATATGCAAATAAAACATTTTGTTTAAGACAAAGTCTGTGAAGCTGGCACAAACAAACATGAGTAAAATTCAGCTCTTTTAGAAAAGAGGTCAAATAAAATTAATGTTACAAAAAAACCAAAAAAAGATAAAGGAAAAAAGAACGTAAAATAGTGACATGAGTCATCTGGAATGTTTAGTACTTTCTGCCCTATAATAATAGCCACTTAGAAATAGTATGCAGTCAGAAAGATTATATGAAATGCATGACAAGAAAGAAAAAAATATGTGCATGTAATCAAAAGTTTTGATAAGATTTGAAAACATCAACTTCCTCAAAGTCTGTACATGAACCCTAATCACAGAATTTTCCCACCAACATTCATTCTGTACCAACCACCTCAGTTTGGAAATACTTTTTTCCCCTTGGTACTCTGAAGTAATTTTCTTCCCAGGTTTCAGGAAAATTAACAAAGCAGAAATTTCTGCCAGAAACTGAGTCACTAAGCTAGCCTTACCAGTACTGGGCAGACATACAAAGACCATGCTTTACGCAAATACGTATACCAAACCATCCATATACCTGTGCCCATTCCGCAGTATTACATCACAGTGTACAGAGTCAAATAAGGGATTATATGGAACACTTGAGAGGTTATTCTTTCTGACACATCTGTGTATTATTGATTAATAATATTAGAGTCTATAAAGAAAAACAGGGAATTATTTTATATTTCCAGTGGTCAGGTTTTGTACTAATTCCATCACCTCCGAACACTGCAGTTAAAGGAATGATTACAGTTCATGTAAACATACCAGAAGCACCTTTAAGACACAGCCTTTTATTATGTCACCCAGGCAGCACACACTGGTACATATGGTCAGGATACAGGGAAAACAGTCCATGGAATTTCAATGTCATTTAGTCCTGCATGCATTTTCAAGGTATTACTGCCTTTGAAGTGACTGACGCCAGAATGCTCGGTTTGGGAAAGAAATCTTTAAGTCTGACTTGAACAGCAGCAGTCTGCTGAAAAAAGAGCAGAAGCATCTACCATGATGGCTTAGTCTAATTTGGCAGAACATAAACCTAGATCACGTGCCAAAAAATGCACCAGTAGCAAAAGTTACATCCTTTCTTCTTCCAGGATCTATGACATCTATAAAGGATGCCAGATGTTGACCCTTTTTCACCCTACCNAGGGATCTTGTGCAGAATGGAAGCTGAGAAAGCTCAAGAGGCTTCCTTCCTTTTCCTGGGGAAATCTTCCAGGAGCCCATCATTATTGTCTGTTTTTAAAATGTAGTCTTTAATCAGTATTTATGACCTTTCTCATACGGGTAATTAATTTAATTAATTTTTGTTGCCTGAAGTTTCAGGAGTGTTGTCTGGGGACAGTGCATACAGTAAAATGGCTTTTTAAGAGCATTTTTTTCCCCATTTGCAGTCATCAGCTTTTCTGATTTTGATAGTTAAGCTAGATTCACTTGTCAAGCTTCAGACTATTTTCTTCACAGCTCATTATCAAGTTTTCCACCAAATGCTTCTTAATGACTTCAAGTCTCATTAGTATTGTCAGAGTTTTGTGATACTGAGATAAAGCACTTCCCATACAAACTCCAAGATTATCAAATGGCTGAAGCTAGGTTAATACCATAGAATTCCCCAGCCAACCAAATAATTCCTGTTCTTTTCTAGAGATATACGATGGCCAATTCAAACAACAGTTCCATAGTTTCCACCATTAATCTGAAGTTTATGTCAAATTATAACTGTCTCCTTCAATTATTTTNCAGGATGAGCAGGACAAAGTTTCAGAGGCAAGGCAAACTGGCATGAGAATTTTTCAGTACTTTCTTCAGACCAAGTTTTCCAAAAATATCTATAATGGCACCATGCACAGAGCTCCTCATTTATTCTACATCAACAGCTCAAGGATACAAGTTATTTCACTGTACTCCACATCACAAGCATGAGAGTAAGAAAAGTTCTCTTTCATTTTTTTAAATGTACAGATGTACTTTGTTTATACCTATATTTTTTGTTCTTCTAATATGTTAAAAGGCCTTACTACACTGTCCTTGGGCTTTAGCTATTCTTAAAATATTAACTAAAATGTTGCATCTCAAACCCAGCATTTGTATGCAACTAGTGCTTCTTCCCAACATTCTTGTTCAGAGGCCTTCAAGCTTGTGGCACAGTATGTTTTCTATAATCCCATTTCTTTTTTAATCACATGCAACCCCTTTTTTGTATTCTATTGATGTTAAAAAGAATGAATGCAGCCCTTGCACTATTAAAAACAAAAAGCTTCTTACTTTCAGGAATGCATTGGCAAGACTCCACAAGAACAAGATTTAACTTTTGAGCATGGCAGTGGGCATA
>WEIU01016790.1:82690-102129 GCA_013389925.1 Aegithalos caudatus | reverse complement strand
TAAATCAAATGTAGGCTTTTTAAAAAAAAAAAAAAAAAAAAAATCCATAAAAATCTTTTTTCCTTTTGTGGATTTTTTGCTGTTTTTCTCTGCATGTTGGTCGGTAGGACAGATACTACTGACAACTGGGCAAGAAGTGATGGTGCCCTTTCCCCAATGTCTGACAGAAGTCCAAACCACTCCCACCAAGGTCACAGTCCATTTGTTAAGTATTTCACTCCCTTTTTCCCCTACTCACATTGTCTGTCATGACTGACTGAACCAGCCACCCCTGTCACTTTACTGGGACACCAGACCCAGGAGACCCTTCTCCAACCTACACGAGTTTAATTTTGGCCACCATTTTATGGCAGCAAGCTGCCATTTTATTAAACCACATAGCCCACATATTTTCACATTGGTCTGTGATTGCCTGATGTCCATTTCTTAAATATATAGTATATAATGTGTTTATATAATACATTAGATATGTTTCTGAAATATATTGTATATAAATGTATACTTATATGTTAGATATATATGTACAAATAGAAAGATAGATATGTAAACATAGGGTCAGATAGTCCTGCCAGACAATCACAGTAGTGCCTGAGGACACGTGTGTTTGACAGCATCTAGAAAAGGCCATTAGGCTACAATGTGTATGCATATATATAGATATGTGTATATATGAATTTAAACATTAACATATCTAATTGATGTTTTGAGAAGACATGTTTACACAGTAGTAAAGATAAATATTTAGGTGGAATTGGCAAGATCTTTCATAGGATGGGAAAAGTATAGAAAGAGTTAAGCATGAAGGAATGGAGCAGGTGGAAATAATCAGACCAATTGACACTAAAATGGTGTCTGATGGGACACATTCTTGACCTAAACTTCTGCTGCAATTCAAACATTCAGTATGAATTACACAACTAGACTGGAAACAGTTCTTCTTTTTATTACTTTCTGCCTGTGTTCTGTATTGAATAAATTTATTTTTGTAGCTGAAACATGAACAAGTCACTTTCTTTAGCGGTCTGCAGTATGAATTTTGAGAGGTGGTTAATGGAGGTCTGGTAAAATTCTGTTGAAATAACTGCTCACAGGCACAAACTAGCATATGCATTCGACAGCATTTTCCTTTTGTGTTAGCTGAACCCATTTCAGAGCATGCAGAACACTGTGAAAAGATTCAGTTGAAAAAGATGAACATGTTTGACAGATTGAGCATAAGGCAGTCATCTTGATTATTTCCCCATTCTCAAATCTCTAAAAGAAGCCTTCCATTCCAGAAAATCTAGCATTTACTGAGTTTGAAGGCTCCTTTTCCCTTTCTTCAACCAGAGATTACAGAGATCTTTTCAGCACCTGCCAACATAGAATGTTTCTCTGACCTTGAGGTCCAGGATTCAGGTCATTTTCATATGGAGAAACTTTGGATTTCTTCTATTCAAACCTAAGAATTAAGTATCAATAATACATTATCCATTTCTAACATTCCAGGTGACTTTTGCAGGAAAGGAACAAAGCATTCAGAAAAGAAAATAGCAAAAGAACTTGAAAAAAGTAACATTTGATCCATGTGCTCTTTGCTTGATTTGTTAATAAGCAGAACGGTATATAGTTTCTGGAGATTTTATCACATTTGAAAAGCAATATTTCCACATTTTTCAGAAATCTAACCTAGGAAACCACAAACTGTTGAGTTGTTGTATTACCTTGGCCTAATAAAGCTGCAAATTTGCAAACTGCAGTGAAACAGGGTCTGTGAAAAAAAACATAGGCTATTGGCAAAAGACCTAAATTACATGTAAGGCAGTAAAGAAATTTGTCTGTTCTCAAAGATGTATGTGATCACATGTTTGTAGGTGTTTTCTGTCACATGTGATGCATAATAGAAGGGAACCTAGTTGACAGGAGGATGTATCCTTGCTCATAGAGGATGCAGCCTGCCGTAAACTCCTGTACTCAGGTTCCATATTTCAATATTCAAAACTTAACCATACCCTACATATTGCACATCTGCATTCTCTAATGTATTTCAGTTCCTACTGACTTTGTTGGGAGTTGTTAATACAAAGCAGTCTGCAAGATCAAGTGCTCTGAGTGCTTCAAATTCATGAATATGTATGATAGCAGGCTATTTTACACTGGAGTACAGAAGTTAATTCTCCCCCCTGAAGAAGGCTAATTGTCCAGAAAGACAAATATTTCATTGTTTTACTCTGCCTGATAACTATTTCATCACTATCTAGATCAAACTTTCATAAAGCAAAGATATTTAACATTTTTAGGGCTGGAAAAGACTGGATAGAGAGGATGTGTATATACACAGAAAGGCTGCCAGCTAAACAATCATATGCAAATATAATCCCAAGGTTAGACCAACTTGGTTACTACTACAACCATGTTCTCCAATTAAAATCAGCCTACAAAAATATTAAACCAATATTTATTTAAGCAGGCAGTCAATGAAATAAAAACACTATTAAGTGCAGTATTAGCGATAAACATGGGTTGGGTTTCACAGTTCATCACAGGCCATGATACAGTGAAAGCCTGATGAATATTCCTCTTGTCCCTAATTTGTCCATTCAGATTACACATCCTCAAATGCCCCACTCCTTGATGCATACTTTAGGAGAACCACAAGTTGTGTAAAAGTTTCAGTATGACCTTCAATCATATTAATATGCCAAAACAGCCAAATCCATGTTTTTCAACTGACCAGAAAGTCTGGGTTTACCAGTCTGAGGACAATGATAGAGGACAGAGTTCTTAGCAAACACATCTAATATTGGACGACAGGTGAAATCATGTATGCAAGCAGGTTCTCCATTTTCCTGCATATATGCAGTCTGCTGTTGCTCCCAAACTGTTTCAGCAGATTTCTACATTGTTTATGCAGCAAACTTATGCATTCCCTAGACAGATTTCATCTCCATTTAACAGGAAGAATTGATTGAGGGAAATTTTTGGCTATTGGAATTCCATTCAGGAAAAGTCAGTGATTAAATTAAGTCAGTGTCATACTTTTTTAGGCTACTATATGTTATCTTTTTCAATATATCCATTCTGCTCTAGACCCCTGGTAAAGATTAGAGACTGTGTGAATTAAGTGTGCCAGGCACTACAGTTTTAAGTTGTATTCTTAGGATACTAATTCACATGATAGAGGAAACCAAAAAGGGTGCACACTCTAGTTCTGTCATTTCCCTGCCCTTGTACACTGTGATCACTGTGCTTCCAACTGTCTTAGGGAAGACATGAGGATTTTACCAGTTTCATGAAATGGATTCATGAAAGCAGCACCAACATTAAGGTTAATGCAGGCAACTTCTAATGACAGAACTGAGTAAAACCAAAGTATTTTTTGTTACAGTGGGATAAGAAGGGCTTTCAAAAACATGGGATCTTAGTAGTTTGTCTTCACAGACTGGAAAATCGACCAATGATTGGCAAGTATGTACAAATATTTGTGTGGTAAAAATATATCAAAGTCTATCGAATAGTCTGTGATGATACACTCATGTTAACTATCTTCTGGGTTACAGAGAAATGGTGCATTCTTCCAGAATGATGAACTCTGTATTCTTGAAAGTTTATTTTCTTTTAATTCAATGCACTATTGTTTCATTGTCCTACATGTGGAGAAAAGAAAAGCAAATGTGAGAAGGAAATACTTAGGTTTACAGCTCAAAATCTGGGAGCTGATTTCAAGATTCTGAGCTAGATTTTGGGGAAGCTTAGTTGGTAAAATAAACAATACATAAAGGAATTACTTCCTGTAACAATTCAGCTTTAATCTAGGAGATTTATCTTTGGTTTGGGTAGAATCAGAAAGCCAACCAGCCCCAAGTCAATCAGTATATTAGGTAATCTAGGTGTCTTGGTTTGGGAAGACAGGTATCTGTCCAGGAAAACTGGAGTTTTCCTGGAATAGAGAATGTAGCCCCTCCCCCTTCCCTCCAAATTATTATAATTTTGCAATTAAGGGCTTTCAGGCAAAATTATGGAAAGGATAACAATCTCTTTACTAATATTATAACAGTGCAAACAAAACAGTAACTATTACAGAAAATAATACTAAACAGAAAAAAAAAAAACCAAGGCGAGACCTCAAGAGCTTTGTTCTCACAAAAAGAAAACCTGGAGCAGTCCGGTCTTGCTGGGAGGCACCAGGCTGGAGACAGTGAAGCAATCCCGGGCCGGTGGGTGCGATCTNCCCCCTTTCCTGCCAAGCACTCATAAGCACCCAGCAATTAGTTTCCTAGCAACTTAATGGGACAAAATTCCCACAGTAAAGAGAAACAAATTCAACCCTCAACACTAGGTCATAAAAGAAGAATGCTCAGTGGCTTTTATCATAGACTTCTGAGTAATAAGTAGAAAAATAAGCAATCATTCATTATTATAAGATTAAATAAATTAGAGATTTGAATTACATTAAAGAAGACATCACTAATGGGCTGTGCAAATGTGTTGGAAGAAAAAAACCTCACCTCTTCACCACATCGATATTTCTTGTTTGTGTGATAAATATGAATAGAGATGATGTTTAAGTTCAGAAGATTTTTTCTCCAAAATACTTGAAAATGAGTAGATCTGTATTGTGCCGGGTAAAACTTCATCCAGAAATATCAAACACACAGAGCTGAGACATGGATTAAGAAGAGGTATGAGGAAGACTAGGAAAAAAATTTCAGTCTTTAGTAAAGCTTAACATGGATTTTAGTGAAAGATTTATAGAAGAAGATATCTGAAAGAAAATAAAATTACAATTTGTAGGAATAAAGGGGCACTACCCTTCAAATAAGACTTATAGTTTGTTTCTGTATAAGACAAAGCTATACTACTGGATTTATTGAACAGATAACAGACAGCAATTTCCACTCTTTTCTCTACATCACACCATCATGGATCTCTTGATCACACTGACCTTTTGATATATTATTTAATTCTCTTATGAAAATGGAAGTCTTGTTGTTACTCATTAATTTCCCACCTACCTTAACAGCATGTTTTTGTCTGGCTCGATTCTATTATAACAAGTATATGCATATTTCTTTCTCCTAAAGATTATCACTTGTATTTTATTGTGTATTTCCACTCTTATTTCTACTCTTCTGTCATCTGTTCTTAGACCCTTCCCTCCTCCATCTATTTAAAAGTGATTTCCATGAGCTTATGATTCTTTTCCAGCAAAGGCAAGGGTAGGCTCTTCTTTGCTTAGAGTATTCAGGTGAATAGAAGATTGAGAGCTGGATAGGAAAGATATGTCTCTCTAAATTCTAGTATTGTTTATGAGATAATATGTATGGCTTATGAGGAATTTTCAACACTAGGTATTAGGAAGCTGAGCTAAGTTGCTTAGTTGTGACTAAGCCACTTAGTGGCCTCTACAGTCACACTGCATGATGTCTGATCTCTGATTACAGAACCATGACTATAACAGGAGAAATGAGTACTGTAAATCACTAAGCGTTTGTCTGCCACCGAGAAAAATTGGCATAGGACATGGTGGCAGACTGAAAACCTTGTGGGACTTTACTACTACGAGATTAATCCAAAGCAACATGCCTGATATGATGGGATTTATTTTCTCTCTTCTCATTCATGAAGTGTAATTGCACATACTTTCACCAACCTGTCCGTCTTGATTAATTCAGTCACTGCTGTGCTTGTATTGTATGGAAACACATATTCTGTTTTCTGAAGTGGCTTACTGCAGTATATAAAATGTACTCACATAAAAACTTGGAATAGCCCTACATAAAATGTTCTGTCTGCAAATATCCATGCAATACACAAGATACCTCGCTTGGGAAAAAAAATAAGAAAGAGAATAAGAAGAAAAGAAACTAAGAAAAAGAAATTAGTTGAAGAAATTAAACTCAGGCAAACACTCATAGAAATTATTTTGTTGCGTTCACCCAGCCTCTAATGAGAGACACACAATGCATGCAGAACAAGATGCAAGTAGACACACTGTCAGCCCTGTTTCACCTGAAGTTTCAAAGCAAGTGGCAGGCCTATTGGACAGCAAATGCAACTCTCAATAACAATACTTAAAAACTTCCAGTAAAATACCATATTTTTATTACTTTGTTTACTAATGTATATAATCTTTTTTATCCAACCATTTCTTTTCAAGAGCAGTGCTTAACTTGTCAGCTAAGTCATTTGACATCCAGTTACAAACACAATTCTTTGCACAATGTCACAAGACTTCAAGTGTTTCAGTCCTTCACAGATTGTCGGGCATGCTAAAGTACCTACTTCTTTTTGCAGTGTATAGCGAAAAACTTATTTTTGCAGCAAAGAATTGCTGTTGTGTTCTCAAATGATGAGAACAATTTATCTCTACATATTAATGCCCAAGAATTTTATGTTATTATTCAAAATAAGTTACATTCTGCCATTAGGTTATTGAAATATGACATCTTTGCATGGACAAAAATATCTTAGAATGGCTTTTTCTCAGACATAATTTATAGGGCAAGCATTTGTGATTGCAAGCATGACAGTGAATGGAGTGGTTTATGTTTTATAAGTAAAATTATACTGAAAGTGGAACTTGATTGAAGCTTAAGAATCAGAGTGAATGTTTTATAAAACCAGCTTTTTTAGCATCATGAAATTCTGTGTAATTCTGAAAATTCAGTTCCCAAGTTAAAATTTAATACCAAAGAATTTCATTAGGACCGCAAAATGAAGTGGAAAATTAATAAGCATCAAACATAGATTTTATTGAAGCATGACTAATATGTTCTTTGCAAGCTGCTTAACGTGTTATTTCCTTATTCAGGACTATATTTCTATCAAACATGCTGTGATCTTTTGGAAACAAGCAGTATTTTTAGCATTTTTTCTCTAAACTATTTAAAAATCAATTATATTTTTGCCTGAAGAAACAAATGTCAGAAGGATTTTTCTTCATGACAAATTTTTTCCAAGGATTCTGCAGAAGCTGTAATGGTCTGCAGTAATATTTTGACAGTTCATAACCAGCATAACATTTGATACATTCATAATTTCTTTGACTGCAGGATAACCAGGCACCTAAAATGTAAAATCCATTTTGTCTGTTATTAAGAAAGAGATAACTTTATAATTTCTCATTATACATCCCAGTAACTTCCTCCCTATCTTAACAGTTTGCGTGATGAATGAAATTTTTATGTAGCCAGATGACCAAAGCTTTCCTTGCTTTAACTCCAGTAGTATTAAAATCAGCAAATTACTCAGTGGAAAACATTCTCACTACAGGGTCAGGATAAGGGTTCTGCCCTCATTTCTCCCTTCTAATATACAACCTCTTAAAACTGGGCCCCTATATGTCAGAAAACATGAAGGGGAAGGGGTTATTCTGACAGTGCAGGAGGGAAAAGGAACATACCCACTGCAGTCAGTAGAATTTCTGGCATTTGCAACTCCAGCACAGAACAAACTCACCATCCCTACCTGCTGGCCAATGGAATTAACCTGCATAAAGAGTTTTCCTGGTAGTGTCGGAGAACTTTTGTCTGAGTCAGCTTTTTTCTTCCCTCAATGCATGTCCTCCTCTGATTTTCCCAAATCTGCCCAGGGCTACACTGCTGTATGTTCAACTTGCAATTTCACTATGAATATGTAGGTGATAAACTGGTGGGTATTGGGCATGGGGAGGGAGTGGTTCATCCTGTTTAGTAGGACAGAGAACATTCTCAATGCCTAAGTGTAATGGCTACACAATTAGGTGATCCACCCTTCTGTTGAGCTCACAGAGAAAGGATTTCTGTCTTTCCCCATCTTTCCATCTATCTTTCTCTTTTTTTACTGCATTTAAATTAGTAGATAAATACTAGGGGAAAAAAAGTCAAAACTGTCAAGCTGAATAAATTGTATGAAGAGAACAAAAAAATTTTAGAGTTCAAAGTTCTTCTAAAACTCCTCTTAATGTGTTAGACTTCAAAGACAATATTGAACTATGTGATGAGATTTCTTTTGTAAGAATGTATTTAATTTCTAGGACTCTAGGTAAGAGTATTTTGATCATAAATTCAAAGAGCATATATACATATATTCACATTGCATCTTAGCTGGTCCTCTTAACAGCAGCACAACTACCTATAAATGTAGTTTATACATATTCCATAGCAAACATAAGTCAAGACATCTGAGCTCTGCAGGCTCTTTTGGTGAGCAGCTTTAAATCTCTGGGATAACTGTTAGATGTTACTATGAACTCTGTGGGTTGATGATTACACAGGATATTTTTGTTTCCACAGTCCAGGAAGCACTGTATATTTTTATAATTAAAACTATTCACTCCAAATATGCATTTTATCTCACTTAACAAAGAGATTGAAGCCTTGCTCCTGAACATACTAAGATGACCTCTTAATTATATACAGATAACAATATGGTTGGACATGCCTAACTCCTCAGATAATCCAATAATAATTTCTGTTCTGTAACTGAAAAAAAGTGGGAGACATACCCTCCATTCTATATAATATTGGAAATAAGCATACAATTCACAACTAAGCCTGAAAAACATTGTACAGTCTTATCAAATGCCGGAAAAATATGCAGGTAGAAAGAATACATTTTTAAACATACAGAGTAGAAGGTTCTAGGAGAATATTGACTTGGACAAGAAATTAGTGAGCATAGTTTATTATTGTCCCAAATAAAACTTCTAGTGCTGTGTTGTGGAAAAAAAAAAAAAAAAAAAAAAAAAAAAAGACTATTGAGGTCTTTGAAGATACAGAAAAGGAACATCCAGTAAAAGTAAGGGAGGAACTTGCTACTTTGTATAGCAGGATTGTTGAATTTTGAATCCTCATTTTATATGAGAGAGTAATTAGTAAAATTAGCTTTCTGTAGAAGGTTATATTCTACAAAACATGTGTTCAGGATCTCAGAGGGTGAAAAGGTCAATACCTGAATCCAAACCATTGCATTGTTTCATCTCTTCTGACTTGGTAATCTCTCCTGACTTAGAACTAGTAGTTATATTTCCCATGAATTTACTCATTTTTCCAAGAGAGGAAAGAATTAAAATAATTAGAGAACTTGAATGGCAGAAAGATGAAGGAAAAAAAGAAAAAAAAAAAAAAAAAGGAAGTTGAGAAAGCAGGAAAGAAAAATTTTAATTTGTCAGAATTATAGAATTATCATATGTGGTAGTTTGGCACTGATGTGAGATTTTTTCCTTCTTTAAGGAAGTTATAGGAGATTTTGAAATCTTTGTTGACCAATTAAACAGTTTAAAATCAGCCCAGGAAGGCTGGGAAGTCCTCTTCTCTTCCGGCCATTGGACCAGGTAACATCGAGCTGGGCCAGTCAGCCAGGTCCTGCTGCTCCCTCCCCTCCTGTGGGGGAGTGGAGCCGGCCTGAGGCCTGGCCAGGCTGCACCAGCTCCCAGTGGGGAAAAAGAAAGAAGCTGCAGCTTGGTTTCCCATGGGACCGCCCTGGCTGGGCTGAGCCCTGGGCCCTGGTTGCTGCTGCCAATGGCCTGGGGGAGGACAGGATTCTTCCCCTTCCACCACCAGGCCCCAGGAAGCAACCTTAAGTCTGGGTCCACAGATGGGACATGGGGTGGGGAAATGACAATTCATCAGTATTCCGGAGCATGTTTCACCCCCCGCCCCATCATAGCCTTGAAGGTTAACACTGAGAACCAGCAGCTGAGAGAGAGAGAGGACCTGGGCTGGATTTAACTCCTTCTTTACATGAAATGAAGCTTTCAGAACTCCAATTCTTTCCCTGAGTGAGAGAGGACAGAGTGATGTAAAACATAGAGAGATAACATGGTACAGAGTCAGCAAAAGAACTGATAAAATTATTGGAAGAAGTAGATTGAGGAAGAGGACATTTTTGACTGGACTTCTCTAGCTGTAAACCAGGGAAACTGGACTAAATTATTCCTTTAAGCTGTGGAAAGATATGCATTTGGGGAAGTGATTTTTTAACTGTGTGTGTGAACTGTTGAGCAAAAGTGTCTGTGATGAAGTGAAATTGATTTTATGAGATGCTTAAACAGAGATAGGGATGAGAAGACTTCTGTCTGCAGTTAAGAAGTGAGAAAATATCTCTGTTCCCTGAGATGAGGAATCCTTTGCCTTTGAAGTGTTTCACCTTTAAAACATGACACTCCTAGCCTGCAGTGTGCTTTGAGTACATGACCCATGAGCAGCTTGGGAAACTGCTAATGGGAGGAATCATGGAAGCAAAGTTTACTGGGGGGCTGTTTTTTGTGACAGTTAAAACCCACAAGAGAACTGTTTTGTCACTGGGATCCATAGGACACTAAGAGAAACTCCTCTCCCAAAGTGATGGAAGATTATGTTTAAATGAGGAAATGGACTGAAAAGCAGAAGTTGTCTTGTTATGTTGTTTGTAGAAAGTGAACATTAGTGGGGGGAGGGAAGAGTGTTTTGAAGTTTCATTTTCATTTTTCCTTTTCTCTTTTTAGTGTGTGTGAATAAAGTATCTTTTGTAACTTTTAAGTTAGGCCTGGTTTTTTTATTATTTTTTATTTTCTCCTAACTCTAGCCCACAAAAAGCCAAACACTGAAACCATCACATTATTTGGTGCATTGTCCAGGAAACCAAGTAATAATTGATGAATGTGAAACTGCTACATCATATTAGAAAAAGGAAGAAAATAAAATACTTTCAACTTATAAAAGGATTGGTGAAAATAATGCTGATTCCATGGGTAAATGCAGTTTTGTAAACAACACTTTGGTAGACTTGGAAAAGATTTTATTGTAGTTACAATGTAAATTTTCTTCCAAAAGCCAAGCTTACATCACCGTGCAGTTCACATTAGACAGTACCACTAAGTGAATTATCAAGAGCCTAGTGCTCAGTACTGTGCAGTCTCCAAACGGGGGACTGAAAGCACTGTGATCTGAGGTTCTCATTCTCTCCAGACTGCAGGGGTTACTTTCATCCTTATTATCTTCACATAACTGAACCAGATGCAACCATCATAATCAACTACTACTGACTGAATTGATTTTGGGGGAAACAGGGTCTGTACAATACAGTTACATTTAAATTACTGTATTCCTACAGCAATGAACAAATGTTTGGCTTGAAGTAATTATACCTTTACTATATGTACAAAACTAAATCCACTAACATCCATATTAACACAAATCACCTATTGTGGTGGTCATGCATGTGGAAATCCTCACTACAGTTCAAATAGAAAATAGCTCAGTAATATATAAAAGAAACTTTTAGTCCGCTTTTGGCCCTCAACTACTATGACATTTTAAAATTTTATATAGGAAACACTAGTCAGTTATGGGCAACAGTTTCTGTTTCTTTTAAATTCATGTATAACCTATAATGTTTGATGTTTTACTCAAAATAACTGCTAAAGAATTTATATTTTCCAAATTTCATACCTCCCATGACTTTCAGAAATATTCAACAACTGATTTTGAGTTGTAGAATAATAAAGTGAAATGACATCTTAAAGGATAAATGTGTTGAGGTTTTTGTTCTGATTTTGGGTTTGTTTGGGATTTTTTCCTTGGTTATATGTTTTTTTTTTTCGTTAGAAACTAAAAATGACCTAAAATGGAGTTAGTATTCCACAGGAACCCATCTGGCTAGGAATGCTGCTTCCCCTTGCATCCTCTTCCCTGCATCACAAGCTGCCTAGAGAAGAAAAAAACAAAAACAAAACAAACAAAAACTACTAAAATCAGGGATTTGGCCAAACAAATTTAAAACAGTTTTGATGTTGTGGCATTTTGTCATCACTTAAATATTCATAAACTTTGCTGCAGATACTTAAGAGCCATTGACTGGATTTTAATGTGGGTACACTAAAAACAGCAAAAATTAAGTTGTGGGGAAGACCATAATGTGAGACATTCCTGATTAAATAAGTTTTTGTTATTAGTTAAAAGGAGCAACGACTTGTACGTGTCTCTTCTCTATGATATGAACAGAGTTTCTACTTACACATCTGAAACTGTGGGTTAGAGGTGGTGTCAGGCAGTAATATGAAAGCAAAGGGATGGTAGTAGTTTTACATGTGAGTTTCTCTGTTACTGCATATTATCAAAGATATATTGCAGTTTTATGCAGCATGAGGGATCTCAAAATTGGGCAGCTGAATGATGAGTACCCACTCATAGAAGCCAAGAAAAAAGATGGTGTAAGTTGTAATAGAAGTTTGAATTACTTTATGCTATCTTCTGCATCACTGAGCAAGATGTTCAGAAACTGTAAGGTGGTGGAATCAAAAGAGAGAACATAACTCAGATAAATCTTTTGATCAGCTACTGTAAATGACATGAGAATTCTCTTCTGGGATTAAAATTAAGCCCAGGGAAAGCATGCTTTTTAGTGGATTTATTAAAGAATTTGGGAAAATTGTTCATTCCTTCTGCACAATCTGTGTGGGGTTGCTGCTAATCTTGGCATGGTGTTGAGACAATTTGCATCTGAATTTGCATTTGAAGCACAAAGAAAAAATCCTTCAGAAAGCCTGTCTAAACAAATAATACAGGAGAGAAATAATGTTCTCAGAATAACTGAAGATGTCTAATTTTAACAAATCCTGAATCATGTAATATTTTCACTAAACATTGAAAAGCATGCAAATACATACACTTACGTACATATGTATATATATGCATAGATTCCGTATTGTTTCATTAAACACTTGAGTGTTTATATAAATGTACAATATGTGCATAAACCATTATACATATTCTACTTGCTTTTTTGCTACTGGTATTTTAATATCATTCCAACATTTTTTTGTTCCTGTGTGCAAGTTTTATCTCCTGTAACATCTACTACGACACAGCCTACCCTGCAAGATACAGATATTTCATGCTATGTGGCAGATGTGTTCAGACACTTTTGTAGTCGTATCAGTGCCAATTCTAAACTTATAGTGTTTCAGGGGAACTAAATTTGTTATGAACTTTTAATAAGTGAGCCATAAAATTACTCGATATCCTAGATCCTTTGAAAGTGCTGGTTTTTATTTATTTATCTATTTGTTAAATCACATCATAAAAGTGCAGAGTAAATGGATTACTTATCCCATGAGAAGCTTATCTCTTGGATTCTTGTGTTTCTCTAAATGCACAATTAGACTATTGCATTCATGCAGGATTTTTCTTCTGCGTTATTTATAAGAAACACAGCTAAGCTATAAAATCTATGAGCTATATTAAAAAAACTGATACACATTATAGGAAAAGCAAATGGAATCATCTAGGAGAATGAGAGGGTTTTTTTTTCCTCCAGCTTTTTCTTGTAATTTGATTTTGGGATAAAGTGATTTAGAAGCACTATGGCAGAGTATTAGAGTTAAAAGGCTGTAGAAATAATGCAGGAGACAGAATATAGGCAAGCACAACATGATCACATAGCAACCAAGCCTGATTTGATTTCATAAAGCTGAATATAATATGAAGAGAGGATATACAAAACATATTATACAAAATACTAACGTTAGAGATAATTACAGATGAAGCTAAAATAAAACACACCTTCAAACATTTTAGAGGGAAAAATGCTGAACCTGGATGTCATAAAATGAATATAGAAAACAGCAGAAGTAATGTTGGCCACAAGAAAATGAATCTTCATGTCTGTCTTCCCCATCCAAAACACAAAGTGGATATGTCCTTAGTATTGCCAGTTAAAGCTGAAAGCATTTCATATTCTTTGTGCCTGGAGAGCACATATGATTGACTGTAATAACCAAAGAAAACTATACCTATGCAGAGAGTCAGACATGTTAGTGATTAGAAACAGGCAATGTGTGCATCCTTCCTGTCTCTGGTCATGGACTTAAAGTCTCTGGCTTCCTTATTTAAAATACACTTGTCCTACATGATGCATTTTCTGCTGACGTACAGTCCTCATTAAATTAGTTTGCAGATTGACTTGGTTATATGTTAGAAGAAGCTTAAAGCTTTGCCCCATACATATTTGCAAGCTGATCATTACATCCTGACTGTTCTAGGACTTTCAGAATAGATGTTCTCTACAAAATAAGAGAGAAGCAAGCACTCATAGCTCTGGATATGGATTCTACTCCTATTCATATATTCCTATTTGACCTGCTGTTTTTCAGTTTAATTCCCAGAACTACTGTGCCTGGACAGTGGTGATTCCCAGAAACATATTTCAAGACAAGGCAAATCAATGACTTGATGGCTGAAATCTAATTTCCAGTAGTTGAGTGTAGTATAGAACCAGAGCCACACAACTAAGAATGATAATGCAATACAAAAAAATATTAAGGGCTGGTGGAGGGGGAGACTATGTCTCCTGACAACACTTAGTAGCATAAGCAGTAAAATTAAAGATGAATTCATCTTTCCAGATTAAAACTTCCTTATTCTAGAGTCTGCATTTTGGGTAAGTGAAATCCCATTTATTCCAACAAAAAAATTCTAAATTTCTTTTTCAGCTCTTATACTCATGAGTTTCAATATTAAAACCTAGACAAATATAAACTAACATTATGAGAACACTATTACTTTTCTGAAACTACATTAAAAATTCATATTTGCAATCATTCTGTTCTATCATGTATCCAAAAAAAAAACAAAAAACAAAAACATTTTATGCTACTAGTATTGTAGTAATCTTGCTATTACTTTTCTAACACTATGGTAACTATTTATGTTTAATCAGAAATCTTATCTGTGACAAACATTTATAAATGCATTTTTTCCACCCAAAGGAAACCCAAAAACCTCTCTTTTCTCTAAAATAATGTTATTCTGGGATGAATACCAATACTTCAACCATCCTGATTTTAATATAATAAAATTAATTATCTTAAGTCATTGAAAGAAATGAACTGTGTAAAACTCAGTATTTGTTTTCAAATTGATCTATGAATAGCTTGCACACTACATTTTATTAAAAAGGTGATATATATTGAAAAGCAATTGTAGAGATTCAGAACTTTTCTAGGATTAGTGCACTGTTTAAAAGGGATTAACTAGAATCTTGAAAAACATTCAACAACCTTGACACATTACAATATCATTAGAATGATATCTTTATTCAGGTTTATCACACTATATTTCACAGTAACACTTGATCTCCTATCTTAACATCATACAAAGATTTTATTTTGGAAACATGTTCATTGTCTTAATGAGAAAAGGCACCATAATGACATGATTAAAAACTAGCATTTTTCTTTTATTAAATCATATATATATATAATATAATTAATCTGTAGCATTAGGGAATCACTTGTAGAGTCTGTGCTTATAAGCAAATTTAACTCTGTTTAGCTTTTTTTTTAGGAATATTTTTCACTTTGTGCAGTTTATGAATTTTCTNNNTTTTAAATGACTTTTTTGCTAGAGCAGATTTTTCTGCATTTATCTTTACTTTTTTCTTTATCTTCAAAATAGGCTGCTGCAGAGCACTGCATAGTGATAGTCCACCAGGTTTAGAAGTCACACCGGTTCTGTTCAGTCACTTCAGAAGACACATTGATTAACACAATAGGGAAATACCTTTCCCTGGTATACAGTCAGGGAAATATTTGTGAAATGTTTCTGTGGTGTATGTGTGAGGGGTGAAGAATTGTCTTTTCCCTGTTTTTTCACAGATAACAAGGGATGTGGTGTTGCAAAACATTGCCTAAATGATAAGCAGAAACTCTTGAATTCCAGGTGCTAAACAGTGTAATAAAATTTATTATTATTTGCTATTATACCAGAAAATGCCAATAGTACAAAAAATTCTGGAATGGAGTGAGTAATATTTGGGACTGAGTCCCAAAAAGCAGGTAAAGTATTCAGGCACTCTATAGGAAACATACCAGGTATTATTCTGACTGATTTACAGGAAGAAATAATCTCTTCCATTAAATCTCTGGGCATAGTCAAAAATCAGAAGACCAAAAAACCAAATATTTAAACATTCAAGAAAGAAAATATTCTTCATGCAATAGTACCAAAGAATTTTTTTCTTTCCAGAAGATTTAGCTCCATACTACCCTTACAAAGACCAATATAGATGCTACAGAAACCATCCCTTAAGAGTTTATTACAAAGACAAGAAGAAATTGGATTACTACCTACTCACAATTGCTACTATTCATAGTTACTATAACAATAGTATTAGTTCTATTTGTAAAAGGATGGCACTCAGAGAACCAAATATTAGGGCCAAGATTTTCTACAAAATGACCAAAAGATCTGTTCAAAAGCCATTCCAGAGACATAAAATAATGATTTAAATTAACAATCTGATGCAACTGCATTGATTTTTGAAACTGCAACATTTCAGAAACTCCTTTCCTGGCTCTCTAAATGAATGATAGTAAAAGCAAGTACTGACTTTTATACCTGAGAGATTAACAGAAGTATTTCAACCTATTTATAATATATCAGTTTAACAAGAACTGTAAGAAGAAGAAAAAAAAATATTTTTATCCACTTTGATTCATATAGAGCAGTTCCTTTACTCACATACACATCGACTCAATTATTAATATATTTAGCTAAAGTAATTGCTTTTGAAATTACTATTTCTGGCCAAGAATTTTGTGAAATACTGATCTCAGTGATTGTAAAAAACCTGATAAAATCCAAAGAAAATTTAATAAAACTAAATTTCATTTTTAAAATTAACTTTAAATTTTATAACTTTAAACATTACTCAGCATTAACCTGGAAAGATATTAATCTTTCTACACAGTCCACATTTTAAATATTCATATGAAAAGGACTGCTTACTAATCATCACCACTGCTAACATGCTATTGTCTTTATTACATTCAGTATTTTGAAGATATCACTTAACAGACTACATTGTTTGAAATTCAAGGTCTTCAAAAACCATAAGTAAAATGAACAGTTGTCAGTACTTAATCTGCTACCTGGATGACAGCATTTGCCTTAAAGAAATTAGTCCTCCATGGTATGAATCTGTTAGAAAAGAGGAGTCTTCATCCAGAATAATTATATAGTCAGAGCTTCCTCCTGGTATTTCTTGGATGAAGTCTTTCTATCAGATAAATTGATGAGATGAAGACAAAGTAAAGTAATAATCAGTGACTTAGTACAGAAAAGTTAAAGAGAGAATTTTCAGTGTGCCAGTGTACCATCTTACACTTTGATCCAGTGCTAAATCTTGGTATTTAATTCAGCTGCTCTTTGTCCTGCCACAACCTATTACCAACACCATTTGTACTGCAACCCCATAGAAATGTATTTGGTTCCCCTTGAGTAGCCATTCACAACCTCTGATTTCACACTCTATCAGCTTTAGGTCAGATATATTTCCCTGAGTATGGGGCTGCCATTTTGATAGATAACTCCTGCCTTGGAAAGTCTTCGTTCCTGAATCAAAGCCTGACAGCTGGGTTTGGGCCAGTTCTTTTTTTGCTGTATATATTACTGGAAGATATTCAGGGTCACTTGTCAAACTACTGTTCCTTAGGGTAAAAAAGTGGCTGGCCACCAGCTTTCTCCTGTAAATGGATTGTTTAAAGCCGTTCGTATTGGGGAGAATGCACCAAACAGGTGTTGTGCTGGATGTTTGTTCCAGAGTAAAACTAAAGATGAAAGTAGGAGTTTCTTTCCATTAGAGAAAAATGCAACTATACATATGAACATTGACATGAATATCTGCCAAAGTATAGACTCCTAGTGCTAATCTCCCATGTTTTAAGTGTCAGCTAATGAAAAGCAATTTCGTCATGTGACCTAGTATTTGTCTACTTGGAAAACTGATAAGACAAAAACATAGCTCAAGGCCTGAATCCAGTTTTGAGTCCCTAAATGCAAAACTATGTGAAGTGGTTGGATAATGTCTGGTGGAGAGTAAAAGGTTTTATCCAAGATCAAGGAGACATGAATTATAAGAGAAGAATATCAGACTGTAATTGTTCTGAGAGAGAAACAAAAAAAGAAGAGGCAACATGATTAAAGCCCTCCAATGCATGAAAGTTTTCTGCAAAGAGGAAAGAGACTATGATGCTAAAGAAAAGATTGCTTGGGAAGTCTCTTCTGATCTGCAGTGAAGTGTTGTAATGTAACAAGAAGTCCTACACAATGTTGAAGGGAGAAACAAAGCACACTGCTCAAGTGAAGTGGCAGGCCTTGCTCTGTGGTGGACTAGTACTAATTACTGCAGCTCCTAAAGAGAAGAGACAGAGGGAAGTTTGTCTGATACACAGATGTATCATAAAGTGTCAGCCTGTCATTTGTTTCCTGCTGTCTCAGAAGGAAAGAACCCAGCAATTTTTGTCATATTGGGAAAGCATCCAAAAGAAATTATATCCACCCTACAGCAAGCATAAGAAAATGCAAGTAAAAGGGTTACAAATTTCATAAACTTTACCCCTGGACCATTGCTTACAAAGTACAAGCAATTTTTTGTCATCAACAACACTTCAGTATGGATCATGCTTTGAGCAGAGTATTTTCATAAATAAACTTTGGAGCACCCTTCCAAAATTGGGACATTGTATTCATTAGGTCACACAAAAGAGGAAGTTCATAAGCAGGAATTATATTTTTACGTGATGCATTAATCTAATAAAATGTGAATTGAGAGTATAAGAGATCAAAGTGAAAAGTTTATGGATGCTGAAAGTTCTCATATATGGTACCTTAGAACCCTCCCCACACCTGCCATGTGGAACAAAGCTGTCTCTGTAAAAGTTTTATTTTTGATGCCTCAGTCCATACTTTACATTTTGACCCTTACAAAACAGATGAAAGTATGATCTGGAGCCCAGATATTAATGCTCTTAGAAAGCTGGTTAATCCTTTGTAGATGAAAATTGCATCTATCAACATGACCTTTAAAATATCCATATGCTACAGTCCTGCACAAATTTAACCATTATGTAGAAAGACAAAAACTATTTTTATGCAGCCACTCAATCTTATTGTTTGAGTTCACTTAATGACTTATTTTATCTTGTATTTAAAATACAAATCATGTTTTAATACCAAGATTTGGCTTCCAGATATTACTAATGGTAAGAACTTCAAAGATAACCTTAACACAGTTCACAGCAAAAAAAGAATGTATATTGAAGAGGACCATGACACACCAGTTTTCTTACATATGAAGTGCTGAATGCCTAAGGATAATATATCCTCAATGTTATGCAGATTTGTCAAAATATAAAAAAAAATAATCACTGGTAGTGAGCAACCCTGTCAACAGCTTCATATGNCCTACTTCCCAGAAAATGGCTGGATCTCACCAGCTTATGGGAAGTAGGGTATAAATGTTTATGTTTTCCTTTGCTGTGTGAGGCCTTTGCTTTGTTGAATTAATCTACCTTTATCTCAGCCTAAGAGTTTTTCCATCTTATTTTCTTCCCCTGTTCTGCTGAGGGAACAGAGAGTGGCTTGGTGAGCACCTGACAGCCCGGTGGGGTTTGTTTGGAATCCAACATGGAGCTTTCAAGGAACTTGAGATAAGGA
>WEIU01016790.1:54697-82531 GCA_013389925.1 Aegithalos caudatus | reverse complement strand
TTGGGAAGTCTCTTCTGATCTGCAGTGAAGTGTTGTAATGTAACAAGAAGTCCTACACCATGTTGAAGGGAGAAACAAAGCACACTGCTCAAGTGAAGTGGCAGGCCTTGCTCTGTGGTGGACTAGTACTAATTACTGCAGCTCCTAAAGAGAAGAGACAGAGGGAAGTTTGTCTGATACACAGATGTATCATAAAGTGTCAGCCTGTCATTTGTTTCCTGCTGTCTCAGAAGGAAAGAACCCAGCAATTTTTGTCATATTGGGAAAGCATCCAAAAGAAATTATATCCACCCTACAGCAAGCATAAGAAAATGCAAGTAAAAGGGTTACAAATTTCATAAACTTTACCCCTGGACCATTGCTTACAAAGTACAAGCAATTTTTTGTCATCAACAACACTTCAGTATGGATCATGCTTTGAGCAGAGTATTTTCATAAATAAACTTTGGAGCACCCTTCCAAAATTGGGACATTGTATTCATTAGGTCACACAAAAGAGGAAGTTCATAAGCAGGAATTATATTTTTACGTGATGCATTAATCTAATAAAATGTGAATTGAGAGTATAAGAGATCAAAGTGAAAAGTTTATGGATGCTGAAAGTTCTCATATATGGTACCTTAGAACCCTCCCCACACCTGCCATGTGGAACAAAGCTGTCTCTGTAAAAGTTTTATTTTTGATGCCTCAGTCCATACTTTACATTTTGACCCTTACAAAACAGATGAAAGTATGATCTGGAGCCCAGATATTAATGCTCTTAGAAAGCTGGTTAATCCTTTGTAGATGAAAATTGCATCTATCAACATGACCTTTAAAATATCCATATGCTACAGTCCTGCACAAATTTAACCATTATGTAGAAAGACAAAAACTATTTTTATGCAGCCACTCAATCTTATTGTTTGAGTTCACTTAATGACTTATTTTATCTTGTATTTAAAATACAAATCATGTTTTAATACCAAGATTTGGCTTCCAGATATTACTAATGGTAAGAACTTCAAAGATAACCTTAACACAGTTCACAGCAAAAAAAGAATGTATATTGAAGAGGACCATGACACACCAGTTTTCTTACATATGAAGTGCTGAATGCCTAAGGATAATATATCCTCAATGTTATGCAGATTTGTCAAAATATAAAAAAAAATAATCACTGGTAGTGAGCAACCCTGTCAACAGCTTCATATGCTAGTTTTATAATTACTTCATTTCCCACAAGTTTTCCTTCTTTTCTTTGTTCTGGTTGGAATGGAGTTAACTTTTCCCACAGCAGACCTCATAGTAATGTACTTTATAGCTAGAATGGTGTTGATAACACACCTATGTTTTGACTACTACTGAGCACTGCTCTCAAGCTTAAAGGATGTCTCTTCAAATCACCTCCCCATCCATCCACAAGAAAAAGGCTGGTGTGGGACAAGAGTTTGGTATGGGCCATAGCCAGGACAGATAATCCAAATTCACCAAAGAGATATTCACCAAAGGGATGTCACCATGTGACATTTTCTTAGCAATAAAAAGCAGAATAAAGAAGAAAATGGGCATTTGTAGTTAAGATATTTGTCTTCTGTAGAAACCATAATGTGTATCGAGGACCTACTTCCCAGAAAATGGCTGGATCTCACCAGCTTATGGGAAGTAGGGTATAAATGTTTATGTTTTCCTTTGCTGTGTGAGGCCTTTGCTTTGTTGAATTAATCTACCTTTATCTCAGCCTAAGAGTTTTTCCATCTTATTTTCTTCCCCTGTTCTGCTGAGGGAACAGAGAGTGGCTTGGTGAGCACCTGACAGCCAGGTGGTGTTTGTTTGGAATCCAACATGGAGCTTTCAAGGAACTTGAGATAAGGACATAAATTGAGAGAAGCAATGGGTAAAATACGGATTGAAAATTGGAGGGAATTTATGTTGTAGTGGAAGGTGCTGCAGGGTTGAGCTCTGGAAGAAGACATCAGAAGTTGCCCCAAGATATGCAGAGCAATTTCTAGCCAGCTCTGACATTTCTGTGTAGATTACTGCAATCAGCATTTCAACACATACTATTTTGGGTTGAGTTTTCCATCCATTCAAGATATGAGAATTATATCACCCTGGGAAGAAAGAGCCATGGATGGGCTACTGAACTTTGGGAATGAAGTTTCAGAAGTGACAGCTCTGCTTAGTAGCTCCAAAAAAACATACTGAATATTTATTCCTTGAGCGATTAATATTTTCTCTCAGGAATTCTTGACCCAAGAATTTCTGGAAGTAACGCAGTATATTCTTCAGTTCATTTTTACTACATACTTTATTGGCAAGTATTGGATTCAGGATGCTGTTCAAAAGAGTCTTTGATTCAACCTCTAGAGCCATTTGTGTTAGCTCTGCTGCTGCCGTAGAATATCCTCTTATATCATCTCAGTCTTCAAAGAGGAAAATGTGAGCATCAGAGCTACATCACATTGCCGGTACAAGGGAGAAATACAGAAGATATTACTCTCCTTACTACAATTTTCTTGGCCTTAGCCAGGACTCTATTGGCACACATATTAAAACTGGAATAATAAAGTATTTTAAGTTCAGGCACATTCAGTGTCATTCTGTCATCCACGTGTCAACACGTGTATTTGTGTTATCTTTTAATTAAAATGACACACAGCTGAAAAGTCACTGTGTGTGTTTTTCTCCATGATTGAAAAATGTCAAAGGAGACACATGACACTAAAACATAATTTTCCCTTGGGATACGGTTCTAATTACTAGTTACTACATTTTTAAGGTAGAAATATGTTGCATTTCTGTAACTTAACCATTTAATATTGAAATGGTCAGATGCTTTTTTGCACATCACTCTTTGAAGGAGAATTTCATCTTAGTGAATGTAGTGCTTTGCACAAGTTATGTATGGATGCTTATGAATGAAATGACAGTACCATTGAGGAGAAAAAATTGTTACCTATCAGATGTAAAGTTCATTGCAATAACAATTTTCTTAAATACTAATTCTAACCTAGTGGTCACAGCACCAAGACTGCCAGAGTTCAAGAAGCATTTGGACAACACACTCAGGCATATAGTGTAGTTCTTGGGGCTCTCTGGTGCAGGACCAAGAGTTAGATTTTGATGATTCTTGTGGGTCCCTTCCAAATTACCATATTCTATGATTCTGAATCAAATTTTTCTTATTTTATAGTACAGTATTTCCATGAAAACTAAATACACTGAATTAGTTTCTAATGAATATTTCAGATAATGGGAAATTTAATCTGAATTATCTGGATATTGTAATAGATGTATAGATATTAAAATAGATATATAAGAACATATTAAGAGGATAAATGCTCACCTATTGGTCACATGAAATACCCACCATACTGTTAAACACAGACAGGTGCGCTACATAGTAGCTCTGAAATTTTTCTGAAGGGAAAGCCTTCCAAGACAGTATGGACAGATTGTATGCAAATGATCTTGGTCTGAAAGATTACTTCAGACAAAATATTTTAATTATTTATTGAAGAACTGCTTTCACATTAGATAGCATGAACCAGCCAACCTCACTCATTGTTCACCAAAAATTTTAAAAATAGCCAGCCTGACATGAGAATTAATTTTAAAATTATTTTCCCATGTCTATAAGAAAAAGTGGTAGAAATAACTTGATTTTATTTAGATTACCATGTTTCTTAAAGAAAAATTTCTTTCTGTATATTAATTTTCTTTAGTTTAGTTCATGATTAAAAGTTCACATTGATTAAACTAGGAGTTTTTTAAGTCTGTTTAACAAAAGCATATTACCATTTAAAATTATTTCTCTTTAATTCTCTAATACAAATGAAAAATAAACAGGGACATCCCTAAAAGGGATCCACTGTTTTAAAAAAAATCTGTTTTTTTTAATCTGCTGTGTAAAAAACCACTCTGTAATGAATTGTATATTGCAACAGAAAAAATTCAGACTATATTTCTGCCTTTTTCTTACACAGAGTCATTGTAATGTTAACAGTGTAATTCTGATTTCAGTTGGGGCAAAAATGTCTTTGAATAATAGATGATTTCCTGTTATTTTAAAAATGTTAGAATCCTATTTTTTCCTAAATATTGCAATATAATTCTCATACCAATACCATATTCTATTTCCTAGAACATCTGTTTGAAATGTAAGTGGTAGGAAAAAAAATGGAGGGATCTGTATAAGTGTAAATAAAAGTCTGGATAAACATCCAAATATGCAGTTTGGAACAACAGTAAAAAAATCCCTCGACTATACCAAGAAGATAGTCTGTAAGTTTCTTAGTTTAAAAGGAAATTACAGCTTTCAGTTAATTAATTTTTTTTGGTGGATGAAGTGAATAAAATGTGTGAAAATATCAAAGAAATGGGGAACTACTTACTTACACACCTTACACACAGAAGAGTGTCCCTGTTCCTTTAGAATTGCTTAAATTAAAGTATTCACTAGAATCTAGTATATTGATAAAGTCCTTTTATATGCTAGTGTCTGATGATAAGCTTAGGGCCGCTCTCTTTTTGTCCAAATGACAAGGCCCAGAAGACTTATCTGACACCGACATACCTATACAGACAACACAGCCTATCTTGAGGTTTGTTGGGGATTTTTTTGTTTGTTTGTTTGTTTTATACAGACGATAGTGAAAAAGGAAGAACAAAGAAAAACATAGTTCCTCTGTCCTTTATTGAATGTGTTATTGATGTTCTCTGAAAAACAAAATGGAATCAGTAAAATGTTAGGGTTCAAATGAATATGAAAATTTTTATCCAGTAAAATATATTCTATACACAAGGAAGCAAGAAGGTGATCAGGAGTAATCAGTATTTATTCACTAAAGGTAAGTCCTGTAGGACCAATCTGATTGCCTCCCACAATGAAACAACTATCTGAATGAATAAGGGAAGAGGAGTGAATAGTATCCATCTTGACTTCAGCAAATACTTCAGTGTTATCTCTCATGAAATCCTTATAGGCAAAAAGAAATAGAAGTGCAGATGAGTGAAGAGTGGGATGGATTGAGAGCTAGCTGAGTGCCAGATCTCAGAGGGTTGAGATCAGTGGTACAAAGTCCAGCTGAAGGCCTGTCACTGAGTCCTCCAGGCTTCTTTACTGGGCCCAGTGTTGTTCAATTTGCTCATCAATTACTTGGATGAAATCCAAGTTCTGAAAGTTTGCTGATGATACAAAACTGGGAGGAGCAGCCAACATCTCAGAGGGATGTATAGAACTTCAGAAGGTCCTTAATAAGTTGTAGTTGGGCAGAGAAGAACTTTCTGAAATTTAGCAAGGGCAAATGAAGGGTCCTGCACCTGTAGAGGATGTACAACATGCAGCAGTGCAGGCTGGGGGCTGACCCGCTGCAAAGCAGCTCTGCAGAGAAGCACCTGGTTCCTGGTGGACAAAAAATGTCCATGAGCCAGCAGTGCCCTTCTGGCCAAGAAGGTCCATGGAATCCTTGGATGCATAATGAAGAGCTACAGATATAAGCAAGGGTGTGGAAAATCTCTCTTATGATAAAAGCCTGAGGGAGCTGAGCCTGTTCAGCCTCAAGAAGAGGCTACTGAAAGGGAGCATCATCAATGAGTATAAATATCTAAAATCAGTGAATATAAATATCTAAAGTGTAGGTGTCAAAGGAGAGAATCAGGCTCAACTCCGTGGTGCCAACCCACAGAATAAGAAGCAACAGGCAGAAACTGCTGCACAGGAAGTTCCACCTACATATGACAAAGAACTTCTTTACTATGTGGGTGACCAAGCACTGGAAAAGTTTGCCCAGAGATGGTGTGGAGTCTCCCTCACTGAAAATATTAAAAAATCATCTGGACACAATCCTGTGCCGTGTGCTCTGGGATAACACTCCGTTAAACAGTGAGGTTGGAGCAGAAAAACCACCCTTCCAACCTTACCCATTCTGTGATTCTGCAATTCTGTGATTCTGTGAAATTTCTGTGAATTTGTGTGCATTGGAAAACTCAAACAATACCTTTCTTACAGGGTTTTGTAGCAATTTTATTTATAGGCCATGTTGCAAATAGAATACTGAAAGAAAAAAAATCTCACGTGTATATATTTTACTTCCCTTGCCACCTGATAATAATAATGTAATAGGAGTTCATTTGCTTTATTATTATGAGTATCACTGTAGTACAGGGCAAACAAGAAAAAATTCAGTTCACAGTGAAATTCAGTTCAACTCAGTGAAACTCTGTTTTCATAAACTTCCAAAAATGCTCAGTACTTAAACACTTCCAGAGTATGAAATATCTGCTTGTGCTAAACAACTTGCCAGTGTTTGAAACCAAAAAGATGAATATTTAAATGTTATTCACATAATACATTGTTGCTTAAACTGATAAAAAAATTATTCTTAGATATAGAAAATAGAGCGCAGCTCCTAAGTCCTGTGGGCCTTCTGTCAGTAGATTGCAAATGCCACATCACCCATGGTTGTGTCAAAATGATCCCTTTTGATGTCTCACTCTGCCTTCTCATTTCTACCCTGTTCCCATGTGTAGGCAGTGCTTAAATCCCCAAATTTGAAGGCTCCTGCTTTTCTACTGCCTTCTATTTTAGTCATAAGAGAGGGTGAAGACTGCAGATACCCAGAAGTACAGAGGCAGAGGTATTATGTGATTCAGTAGCCCCTAAATGCCCTTATTTGAGGACAGGCAGTGCCAAAAGTCTAGGTGTTACAACTGCCCAGCCCTATGAGGAGAGATGTTGGGAACTTACCTGAAAACAAAGTGTGATGAGAGAACCCTGTAGTCTCTGAGAAAATCTATGGTTTTGTCAGGTTTGTCTGACTTAGCAGTGAAAAAGTAGCTCATTCAACTCTTTCAGAAGCCAAGTGTATGACAGGATAAATTACACTCGTGAAAGCTCGGTGTGGGTCCAACAGTACTGTATCATTCATAGCTACATCAAAAGTAAGGAAGTTCCTTGGAAGCACAGATGTTGATACCTCTCACTACTAATACCTGGAGATCCTCATACTTGAGCAAAGCTCAAGATCTTTTGCTCTAATGAATGATGTATTTAAATTAGGCAATGAGGTGACATGAGATAATATTAAAGAAAATGATACCACAGTTCTGCTGATTGGAAGTGTCTCCATTTTACTCTTCCCATGAGTTTTCTAATGAAAAAAAATAATTATAGTTGATATGTTTGACTGAGTTTTCTAGAAACTATATAATTTTAAATTAGGTGTAATCTAGACTTATTTTTCTCAAAGTCTTTTTGACAAATCATTTTGCTACAAAGGAAAGATTTTTAATATTTCAATTAACTTTAAATTAGTGGTTAACTAATTAACCACTGATTTAGTTCTAAGAAAAGATGAGAAACAAAATTATTTCCTTTACATTCAAATTTTGTGAGTATAACCAGTGTTAAATAACCAGGATATGAAATTAAATTAATCAACACATCTGATGAATTGATGTTTCATTTCTGTAACAGACTCATACATTTGGAATTTAATCTTAAAAAGATTAATTATCAAGGTAATCTGAGTTAATAATTTTTATCTTCGTATGGTGGGACTGTGAAAATAAAAATACTGTTCCTAAAGAAAAAAGTTAAAACCTTTTTCACTAGTTTATAAGAATAGCAGTTTCCCTTTCAATTATCTCCTTCCTGAACAGCAAGAAACAACACAGAACCAGCAGGAGGGAGGGGATTAAAGAGGATGGAAGATGAAAGATGAGCAAACGTACTGGTTGTTTTGAAACAGAAACATTGAAGGAACTCAAATGCACAAACACAAAGAAGATATTAACAAAGAAGGAAAGAAAAACATAAGAGGAAAACCAAAAGTTGTGGCCAAATCAAAGGTTAAATTGGCAGATTAAGTGTTACAAGGCTGCAACCAGCAATAATTCAGAAAGACATGATATGTGAAGAGGTATCTTTTGTTCATCAATACAAACTGAAAGCTGGTGGATGATCTGCATTTAAAAGTGGCATGCTTGTGGTTGTAACCACTGTTTGTGTCTGAACTGGCTTTATTCTAGGTGAGCTCTCAGCGTAGTTCTCTACAACTGATCTTCAACAATTTGTTGTAGGATTGCTTTTATACAGAATTTATTGAATATGAGAGATTTGCCTATTTCTGTCTCTCCCTGTAATTTTTTCCTCCAAATAATTCTTATTTTTCTCAAGAAAAACAGCTCTCTTTTCTAACTGTCCAGTGTTTTCTATAAATTATTACTACTGTTCTGCAGTCTGTTTCCTGTAATGCACCTTTTTTCCCCTGCTGCTGAGAAATCCTTTTTAAAATACAAAGGATATACATTTATATAAGGTATTAATGGAAGTATTATGCATGCAGAAAATGAAAACTTCAATGATCAAGCTCTGCCTTTCACATCCAAGAGCAGAAAACTCCCCACAGCGCTTAATTCATCATGAATTCAAAGTAAATTCCAGATTTAGTACAGTCTTTTTTCTACTGTTCCTAAAAACAGTAGACAATTTTTAGGTGGTAAAGCTCTTAAACCTTTTTTTTTTTTTTTTTTTTTTTTTGTTTTTTTTTTTTTTTTTTTTTTTGTTTTTTTTTTTTGTTTTTTTGGTTTTTTTTTGTTTTGTTTTGTTTTGTTTTGTTTTGTTTTGTTTTTGTTTTTGTTTTGTTTGGTTTGGTTTGGTTTGGGTTTTTTTTTCTGTTTTGTTTTGTTTTGTTTTGTTTTTTAATTTTCTGGTTTGGTACATGAGCTAAAATGCAGGGAGAGACTGGAAAGGGTCCCTGATAATTACTACTGTCAAGAGGAATCAACATAGAAATTTAACAAGAGTGAGTGTATGCAAATTAGCTCACTGAGAGGTCTTGGGGTTTGGGTCAATGGCAAGTCACATATGAGTCAGCAGTGTGCTCTGACAGCCAAAAGAGCCAACCCTGTCCCTGGGTGCATCAGGCACAGCATCACCAGCCAGTCAAGGGAGGTGATTGTCCTACTGTATTCCACACTATTGTGATTCCACCTTGGCACCCCCTGGAGAAGTTTTGGGCATCTCATTTTAGGAAGCTCATCAAATTATTAGAGTGCCCAGAAGAGAGTGGTCAAGATGGTGAAATGTCTTGAGGATGAGACTTAAGATGAGGGGCAGAGGTCACTCAGTTTGTTCAGCTTGGAGAAAAGAGGGTGGGGGATGCCTCATCATTGTCTATGACTTCCTCAAGAGGGAGAGCATTAGCACAAAAGTGAATGGAATGGACCTACATCAGGGAAAGTTCAGACTGGGCAGCAGGGAAAGTTCAGACTGGGCAGCAGGAAAAGATTCTTCACTGGAAGTTAGACAATCACTGAACAGCCCCAAGCTTATAAGAGTTTAAGGAGCATCTGGATGATGCTCTTAATCACAGGATTTAGATTTCGGCAGCCTCGCAAGGTGCAACGGGTTGGACTTGATACTTATGGGTGCCTTCGTACTTGAGATATTCCCTGATTGTATGAACTGCTCATCTGGACCTGGGTTTACCATCCATTGAGCAGACTGTTTGATACAGTAAATGAGGAAAGTTTTAAAATACTTGCATCACCTAACAAAGTGCAGGAAGTTTTATTCTCATCCAGGTGTCATAACTTAAGGGTTTTGGTGACTGAGTCTGTCAGAGGTTACAATCAAAATCCTGGATATTTACTTTTGATGAATTCAGTTTTATGTTCTCATTGTGCTCTTGTTTATAATTTCTATGCTTTTTTAATTACTGCATAGTTACCACAAGTACTGTGGATTGTACAATTTTTTTTGTTAACAAAGTAAATTAGGGTATTTCTTTCATTTCTAATATATATATAAATATTAGTAAATATTTTCTAACAGATTTTCCAGTTTAAAATGTTTCATTTTTGTGAAATTGGTGATTCTTCTTAAACATTTAAATCTCAAATTTATATATTTATTTAAAAGGATATAATAATTGTTTTTTCTACTAAGTACAAAAATCTGGGCTTGAGTAGAACTGTATTTACCACGTATAGTGAAACTACAAACAAATAATTTATATAATTTATATGCTTCATTTATCATAATTGAGGGGTTTCATTATAATTCTCTGAGTCACCAACTTTGAAAAGCACCTAAATTACCCTTAATTACATTTATTTAATATATATATATATATATAGCTTTTATTTCATAAGTTTTGTATTTATTTGCCTAGGCCACCAATTTTTCTTAGGAAAAAATTTAACTTCTTTGTAAGCTGCTTCCTACTTCAGCAACAAGTGGTGTTTTCTCTGTAATACTTCATATCTTTAAACTCATATTTTATTCTTTGATAACATGTGGCAAAGTTGACCAAATATTTACAGATATTGAAATGTTCTATGTTAACAGATAAGAAACCTTAATATTTCTCGTTATAACTATTGAATTGACACTTGTTGGATTTTGCTAGTCTCTTATTTTAATAATGTATAGTAGTTATTTTTAGTAGCCTTTATTATTTTATTTTTAAGATAAAATTTAATTCTGAATTTGTGAAAACAAAATCTTTATAAAATGTTTCCAAATGCTTTGGAAGCATGGGGAAGCCTGCCAAAGATACTATGGTAATGGTGAAATTTTGACTGAGCATATGGTCACATTGATCATGTTGCATGCTATAGAGGTACCTCATTTTATTGGTTTACAAAGGTAGCCTCTAACCCCCCAGAAAAAAAGCAAGAAATAATTATATATTGATTCAACAGTTGCACTTTTAAATATTGTATGGGTATAGCAAACGAGCATTAAAGATGTCTTACAGCTTCAGTGGATCTCAGTGATCTGATTTTTTAATGGCTGTTGCTGACCATTTCATTTTCTAGATCAGTTAGAATAGAAATTAGTGAGAGGATGGAGGCAATATGCAATCATAAAAGAATATTTGCTGTGGGTTGCTCAAAGAAGCACACCTGAACAATTTACCATAATCATACAATGACTTGCTGTGTGACAATCTTTACTGTGTTATAAAGGAAATGATGGAAATTTTAAACAATTGGTTCTTAAGACTGATATATGGAACCTTATGTGTCTGCTTCGAAGGCAAAGTAAAGAAATCATTATGTTCATGAAATAAAAATTCATTCAGGAGTCATGAATGCAATAAAAGAATTATGAAGAAAAGCATTCAAAGTAATTATTTATTGCAGCAAATAAACACTGAGTAATCCATACATTTATTTTTTTCTACAGGAAAGGTATGTGTCATGGTCTGGTCAGATGGTCAAGGTGCTGTGACCTTCCTCATCAGAGCCTTTTTAATAAGACACCTGGTTGGATGGGGCCACAGGCACTCCCAGGCATTGAGTGATTAGGTCTTTTGGGAGGCTGCCTGAGCAGAAGATCCACGCTTGCTTCCTCAGGTGATGCAGGAATAAAACAGTGAGATGGGGTATTTCCAATCTCCAGGAGAGCTTTATTCCACAAAGTTCAAAGGGGAAAGAACCATATAGCCCAAGGGAAGAGGGACTATATAGGGCAGCCAGGGAGTGGGTTTTTATAACTTGGCCAATGGGGAAAGGAATTGGGAAAGTGACCAATCAGCGAAAGGATCCAAAAAGAACCAATCAGGAGGGGTAATAACCAGGAACAAGGGGAATAACCAACAGGGTACAAAACATTAGCATAGAACTGCAAAGGCTCATGGTTTGAAGCATTTTGTTCACCCTGAGCTACAAGGAAGTTTCCCAAGGGGAGCACACTCCCAAAAGGGGAGTCACTGCTGTCTGAGGAAGCCTAGAGGCTGCATACTCTCCAAGGAAGTGAAACATCCTCTGTGGATGGTCTAGGGACCACCAAAGATATGGAAAATCAAAAATAATTTTTTTGATATATTAATTAACTTTCTCATTAGAAAGTTTACAAACAAAAATAATCCAGCTTTTTTTTTTTCTTATGTTATGAAAATAATTTTTTTGAAAATGAAGGAGAAGATAAAGCTTTATTCTGATGTTTCCTTTAATGAGTTCTGTTGTGGTTTTAGATTTTTCGTTATTATTTAATCTGCAAATCAAGAATAAACAGTGACCACCTTCCAGTCACTACAGATACAAATCAAATAATCCATTTTCTGTAATATTTTACAAAGTATTATGAAGAATACTTACAATGGAACTTTGTTCAAGATTATGTCAAACAAATGAAATGAAATGAAAGTCCATACCAAGATCATCCACAACTTGTACTATCAGTTCTGTGCAGTTCCAAACCAAAAAAGCTCCAAAACCAAAGCATCCTCAGCCAGAAGCAGATCAATTTTATACCTTCTACCACTGCATCTAAGTACAGAAATCCAGCTATGAAAATAACTTTCTCTGAGCCAGGATCTTGGACTGGAAAGTCAAGGAATATTACAGATCATTACACTGGATGTACCTTTTTTTTGTTCCCTAAAATTCTTGTAGTTTGGAGATGATTTACTAGATCATTCCCTTCAAACTTCTTATGCATCTAATTTAAAAGTTTTGATATTGGGTACACTGTATAATTTATGTTTCTGCTGCATGGATTTATGTTGTTATAAAGACTGTCTGTAAAGTAAAAGTCATGCATTTGAGAATATTTTTTCTTATTTTTTTCCCATTTGTCCTATTTGTGGATATGCCTTTGACAAACAGTACATTTTAAAATAAAATTCTACTTCAAATGACAATTCCTTTCTCCCAGTCCAGTATCATCAACCATATCTTTCGAAGAGAAGGTATTATAAAAAGAGAGTGCAAAGTGGAGTTGCAGGATCTCTAAAGAAAGAAATTAGATAAAACTTGCACTGTATTCCCTTTTCCTTTGTCAAAGTTATTTGAATAACACTGATTTTGGAACATATCTGAAGAAGGCCTCCAGTCTCACTCAGATTTCATTTAGTACTTACACCTGGGCTGTTTGTTCCTCACATTTGGGATCAGGTATCTAGACTTACCTTTTGGGGTGAGTCCCAAATCAATGATATTTTTTCTGCCATTGACTTCAGCCATTTTTTTGTTTTCCTTCTCTTTTTGGCAGAGCAATGCCCCAATAACTTCAGCTTACTGTGTATTTCAGCTCAGCTTTCCAATTAACAAATGAAGTAGCAACTAAATTAGTAATCTTAAAGGTTTCTCATAATAAGTACTGCGACATTCATGTAGGCTTTGTCCCATAGTTGTCATGGTTATATCCCATTCAGCAACCAAGCCTCACCTGGCCTCTCACTCAGCTTCCCTGCATTGGGATGGGGGAGAAAATCAGAAAGGTAAACCTGATAAAGCTTGTGATTGAGATAATGACAGTTTAAATATATAAACCAAAAACTCTGTGCACAAGCAAAGCAAAACAACAAACCTTCACCACTTGCCATGGGCAGGCAGGTGCCCAACAATCCCCACAAAACCAGAGATCCATAATGCATAGAGGTGTCTTGGGAAGACAAACACCATAATTCCCAACATTTGCCCTTTCTTTTTCTTCTTCCCTATCCTGGTTTTTGACAGGACAGAGTTGATTTTTTGCACACTTTTCTAATCTGGGTCACCCATGGTGATGAGAGGAGAGGAAGCTTTATGATGAATGGCTGAGGTCACTTGGCTTGTTCAGCTGAAAGGAGCCTGAGGGAGAACTTCTTTGTGGTCTACAGCCTCCTCATGAAGGGAAAAAGAGGGGTGGGCACTGATCGCTTCTCTCTGTTGACCAGCATTAGGATACAAGGGAATTTGTATTAAGGCAAGTTTAGGTTGGATTTTAGGAAGAGGTTCCTCTCCCAGAGGGTTCTCAGGTGCTGAAACAGACCTCCCAGGGAAGTGGTCACAGCATCAAGCCTGACAAAGGTCATGAAGAACTTGGATAACACTTTCAGGAACATGGTGATTCTTCATGTGATGCTCCGCAGGGCCAGGAACTGGACTTCTGATGATCCTTGTGGGTCCCTTCCAATTTAGGATATTCCATGATTCTCTGCAGCTCTCCAGGGATCTCAGTGATGTGCAATATGAATCAGAGGGAGCAAAAAGCTAATAAATGCAAACAGGAATAGTATCACAAGGGTTCCAAACCCCATACTTTGAGTATAGACCCAGTCCCATTTATTATATAAAAAGTCTGTAGAACAATTATTTATTTGTTGTTATTTTTCTTATGATCTTTTTCCTGTTGCAAGTGTGGGAAGCCATTAGTTTGCTCTTATCTTCCTTCTCTCTCTTTGTAGTTCCAAATCTGTGTGACTACTGTGACACTTGGTTTCACACAGTCATCACAATTTTTAAATGTGGTGTTTCCAACAGGGAGAGCAACTTTCCTTACTCCACAATGCTGCATTGTAACTGCTCGTGGCTGTCCACCGGCTAGCCCCGCCACAGCAGACCACAGTCACAGACTGGCACTGGAGCCACTGTCCGCACAGTGGGTTCTTATGCCAGTGAGGCAGAGGCGAAGTGTGGTTAAGGCAAAAGGAGAAAGGAGGACTCTGTCGAGGTGAAGCAGGCTGAAGGTTTATTCTCAGGTGAAACTGACCAGACAGAGCATAGAACCTGGGTGCACACAGCTTATAAACGGGGGAGGATCACAGGGGTGGGGGTTACACAGATCCAATGAGAGGGGGGGTTAGGGGTGGCTCTGCAGAAAACTGACAACCTGTCAGCCAACAGGGGACAAGGGGAGGGGGAGTTCTTGGGCTTCTGCCAATCACTCGATGCTCTCCCTGGATCTTTCCAGAACACAGGGAGAGGCCTGACCTTGACTGACAGGGAGAATGGGGTAGGGGTTGACAGGACTGACAGGGGAAAAGTTTGGGAGAAACCAACTGTGGGAATAGGAAAGGGGTACATGGAACAAACCATCAGGGTACATATTAAAAACAACAACTTACAGAAATCAATAGGCAAAAATAACTTAAACTATGGCAAAACAAAATAATTCTGCACCACCACACTGCATCACCCCTCATGCCAGATATAGGAATATTGGCCATCTCTTCTTTCAAGGGTAGCTGCATAACAGAGGGAAGGAAATGTAGAAGCATTGATAAAAAAAAGTGCATTTATACCTTCATTTGACCTTTCCATTACTGGAAATCAGTAGGAAAGACAGGATTCAGCAATGCAAGATTAAGAAACTACCATAAAACTAGATTGAGTTAGACAACTATTGTGGTTATACTTAAGTCCTGGTATGGATGACTGCTCTACTGATTTCACATGTGAAAATATTGTTTTCAGTAATATCATTCAGCCCATAATATCTAGTTCTCAATAAGATAATAACTATTATTATTTGAATTAAAATTTGCAGAAGACTATGGTCCCATGAATATGTGAATGTGTTAAAACTGCTGCTTGAGTCAAAATATATGGTCTTGACAATTTCTTCTACTGAAATTCTCTTAAAAATCTTTATTCCTATAACCCAAGAAATATGGTAACCCAGAAATGTAGAATAGAGATCACCAGTTACATCAATATTTCCATTTTATAAATGCAAAAAATAATCAGTGAGTGAAATTCACTCATATCCAGAGTTTTGTAAAACTCTTAAGAGACCCCAGCCTGAAATCAGTATATATAAGAAGTTAAACCAGTCTTTAAATAACTCATTCACAGAAAAAAAATACTAAAGTTAATTTGTAAGTTTTCCAATAAGAATTATAATAGAAGAACACAAAATTCTGCCTGGATGTTTTCCTTAAAACCATGTGGTCGGTCTCTGGTTATGGAGTGTTTTTTAATGAAAATGCTAGACTACAAAGAAAGAAAAAGCTACAACTACCATCTTTCAATGCTCAAAACTTTAAAAAATATTGTCTCAATTTTTATGTATTATTTTTTGATCAAAATATTTCCTACCAAAATTGCAAGGTCATTTGTTAGTCAAACTATGCAGTTAATCAAAATTGAAAGGGAGGTAAAGAAATGGGAACTGTATTCGTATTTTAATTTTCCTCTGGCTGTTACTATTTCATGTGTCCAGATTACTTTAAGCACTTGTACCTATCTTGTGCCTCAGTACAATCCTTCAGTGGATTACTCTGCAGTGCTAAACACAACCCTATTTTCACAGTTTCATAAATACATCCAAATACCAAAGGCACTTCTTATTTAAGTGGAATTTTTATTCCACTGGAAAGCATTATATACTTCTTATAGCACACAAAAGTGAGAGGCCATATTACTTTTGAAATGGAAGGCATCTTTATTGATAGATTTATTCTTGTGAGGATATCCTAAGAACTCTGACATACTGAAACTTCTTGAAAATGTATTTCTACCTGTTAACTGTTAAGTAATAAACAGGAGGTCCAGTCAGATAGATCTATATTGGGCAGATAGATCTATATACCACAGCTATATCAAATAAAGGTCTTCTTTTGATGGTAGTCATACTAGGCATTTATATGCAGAAATAAAATTCTACTGAACCTAGTAGAGTTATTTTAGATCCAGACTGATGTAGAGGTGAATCTGGCTTAGAGAAGGCATATATTTTGCACTAGTAGCATGGCCTTATAATGGAATGTTGATCAAGATCTGAGGCATTGATAATCTTTAATTTTGCAAAAGAATATTCATAAAAGCTACTCCAGTGACATCATAATTCACTCATGACTTTGTTCCTTTTGTAGCTAACAGTGCAACACAGGCAACAGTTTCATACTGAGGAAGGTCAAGGACAAGAACAAGACCAAATGTCTATCAATCATCCACATTTTAAATAAGTGATGGATTAGTAGAGAAACTCTCACATTCGATTATGTGTGAGAATCTTTCAGAGATCATTGTTAGCATTACTAGCATCTGGCATTTTTCACTGTCCTTTTAGTTTTTTTTGCATGATGTGTTACAGCACTATTATGAAGGACAATCTTAGAACCTCCAAACAAATCTCTTTTTTTCACTTACCTTCACTGTGAAATAGTGGGAAGAAAATGCATAACCTTTGGGAGATATGGGGATACCATTGCCTACCCTGATGAGGGCTGAGTTATCAGGCATCTCTAAAGAACAAATGGATCCAAATATCACTAATCTCTGAAAAATGCCTTGGTCAGTATTCTTACCCTAAAATTTCTTATTCTTTTGGAAGTTTGTGAGAGACATGTGTGACTATGTATTTGCAGGAAAACACTTTGTATTTTGTAGGTATTTTCCAGAATTTTTTAGATTATTAAGACCTCGTGCCTTAGTAACTTATGCAGCTTTTTACTCTGGAACAAAGCTGGGAATTCATTTATGTCATTCTACTTGAAAATTCTTCAGAACTAATTGTAATATTGACCTGAATAAGATTTATTTATTTTTTTGATCTGTGTAATTTTCTGCATATCTAAATATGGTCTAATGTCTATGATGCCAGTATGTAAGTTGTAAATGGACATGCTTACACGTAGTAACGCACTTGCCATACTTGGGAAGGTGTTTCTATATAAGGAAAAGGTTTCAGTTTACTGCTTTACTTATTAGAAAATTTGTCTGGAAGGTTCTGCACCTGTCCCTCTGTAATTGGCTGAGTGCCAAGAGAGCAACACCTGTTGGACCTTTCCTCTGTCCATCAAACCCTGTAAGCTTTCCTACTGGGAATTTTCAAATAGAACCATCCTTGAACATTGGGTAGAAAAAGGGACAGAACAAGAGAACCGGGGGCATTTTCTAGGTGTTGTACGTGTGGGACACACTGCACAGTTTATATCTTTTGTTTCTGTATTATATTCATTCATTTATTAAACCCTTTTGGGTTACAAGACCATGCTGTGTCTCACTATTTATTATAGCCACAAATCCAAACAGACTGGACCCTGCGGATTGTACGGTATTTACCACAATACTTACAGATAAACACAGTGATATTTACGCAGGCTTTCTGAATACTGCAAGTAAATCTTCACATGTACGAGTGCCCTCAGTTTAATGATAACATAGAATACTGATAAATCATTTTTAGTTTAAAAACTCAAAGAAGCAAAGTCTATAGCATGGGAAAAATTCTTAAAGAATTTTTTCATTCATGATCAATGTTATTAGTGTAAGTTGAAATTTAGTGTGATGCTTTTTCTGAAGATAGACACATTTCAGAGACTACTTTGAAGTGTGATATTTTATTGGATCCCAACCTACATCAATTTCAGAAAGGAGTTCTCAAAATGTTTTGTAAGTACCTCAGGATGTACCAAGACTTATATTAGTGTTAGGAAACAGACAAACGCACATCAGAAAAAAATATAGAATTTTTATGGCAAGAGTGATCACAACCTCACAAGAGAAATTCACCTTCTCCTGTGGCTAGACTTACATAGGATAACTAAGACTTCTGCTGTCAGTGCAACACCTAATTAGATCTATTTTGGAGCCCTTAACTTGAGGAATTACTGACATAACTGATCATAACAGAGCAGACCAAAGAATAAGTGCATTTGAAACCAATCACTCATAAGTTATACACATTTTGAAACAATAATTTTAAAAGATCTTCATTCTAGTCTTGTCCAAATACAATTTCTACTCTATTTTCTATAAAAACACAGACTGGGGGAAGAAAAGACAAACTGTTAGTGGAACCAGAAGTTGTTTGCTTCTTGCACTTTTCCTCTGTTTCAGCACTGTGAGAAAAAAAAAAAAAAAAAAAAGAGAGAAACGACGGCTGCATGAAAAATGGAATTATCACTTAGTGGATTTTTTTTCTGTATTTATAGATATAACTAAGCATCTTTAGACACTAAAATTAAAATTTGTTGTTTTGAAATATCTTGAATACTAGAAAACATTCAGACCTTTCATTGAAAAAAAATTGAACTAGTCTATTTTAATTTCTTTCTTAAATAAACAGGATGAATTGCCCTGACTGCCTGAGTCTCCATATGACATTATAAGTTTTAAGCACAAGAAATCTGAAAGCTCTTACAGCTCCCAAAACTCAAATTCTTTCCTCCTCCAAATGAACATTGGTGTAAGACAAAGATCTTAGTTCCTAATATTTTTAACAATCAGGCAACTTTGCAGCATATACAAATGCTTTTCTTGAGATAACTTAAAAAAAAATCTGCATTTTCTAGTGGCAGAAAACATTTTAAAAACCTCTTGGCCTCCTTTAGCAGTTAGTTTGATGCATTATGTGTAACTGACTAATGTAAGAATTCATTTGAAATATGGGGGAAAAGAAAGTGGATTTCCTATAGGTGCTGTTTTGTATAAATGCCGTGCTATTGGGCAGTTATGCCCATCTACCATCTGACAGAAGACCAAAACAGTGATTTCCAAATCTCAGCCTCTAGTGTTATTCTTGTAGACAAATATATTTTACATATTTTGTAGAAACTGACAGAAATAAGAGGGGTGTGCAATTAGGAAGCTAAAGGTCAGCATCTAACATCATATATAATAGAAATTCAGTATGAAAAACCCAAAGAGATTATTCCAGTCACATTATAAATATGTAGTCATCTGATTTACTGATCTCCTTAAACTCTTCTCTTATGCAGTGAATAATATATGTAAATATTTTCCAGTAGACAATGGTAGCTGGTGACACAACAGTGTACATATTACCTGGAGGTAATTATGGCTCAGTATGTTGTTATCATTTTTCTGTCTTCTTATCTGTCTCATTCCAGTTTTGTATATCTCTCTATACTCCTATCTGATTATACTTTGCTTTGCATGTTTATCTCTTCATTCTCCAAATATCTTGTCATTTTTTTTCTCTCTTCCTGATGCACAGTCTGCACTCTGTCTGAGACTGCCAATAAAGAAATCTTGCTGCTTTCACATGGATTTTTGGTTGGTTTTTTTGTTTGTTTGTTTTGGGTTTTTGCTTTTTTTCTGAATTTATATTTCAATCTTGATAGAAAGTCTAAGTGAAAGGAAATGTGAGGTCAAAGAAATCAAGACAATTGTGGAATCAACAAAAATATCAACAGATGATAATTTCAACTGTTAATACAATAATGAGCTTATAAGCACTATAATCCTAATTATAGTACCAAAAAATCCTATAAGAAGAGATAAATATCTTTATAAGAGTTTGAAGTACAAAAAAGATCTAGAAAATGAAAAGAGAAGAAATTTATATTTTAAGGAGTTGGAGCTAGAAAGGCAAGGTAAAGCTGACTGCATGCATGAAAGCATTTGCACTCAGCTAGACAGCAAGAAGTGATATTGAGAGCATTGAACTCTTGCATCTCACAGTTTGTAAGAATTCCTACAATATATCATCAGATCTTTCATTTGTTTGCCTGAGTAGCTTGTCTAAAAGTTGCCCATACTTCCTCTTCTGAGAAAAATATAGACAGAGAATACACATTAGACTATGCTATCTCAGTCTTAGATCTTTTCTCAATTATCAGAGTTTTCTGTAAGTCCTGAAGCATAGGAGTTAAAATGCATTCTTATGGTGATAGGAAAAAACATAACACTGTGCAATTTATACACATCGAGAAACAAATTTTCATATACTTTCCAACATTCAATTCTTTTTCTAATTTTGAAAAAGGTGTAATTTATAATAAGTAATGTCCTTGATGTTCATGTTCTATTCCCTAGATAATGTTGACTCCCTCTTTTCTGAACAAATGTGTAAGTAAATGTTGCTTTCCTTCAGAACTTTTTTTTGAACAAGTATGCAATTATTTTGTATTTCTATTTTGTATTGATTTTCATTAGTCAATAATGTCAATCTCCCTAGTGTTTCTAAAGGTGCTGCTGGTTTTTCGGGGTCAAATGCTTCTTCATAACTAAAATATTTTGCCACATTTTAGCCTGACTTCAATGTCATCATATGTTGAAATGTTTATGGAAACTTAAACTGCCCAAAGGTTCTCAATATGCCATCATAAAGAACTGAAATGAGAACTACAGATAGAGTTCAATCTTCTATACATCAAATGGGAAACACAATCATACTTTGTGGCAGACAAGCCAGATCTGAAAAAGCTGTATGGAGCATATATGCTTTTTTACTCTACTCTACTCTACTCTACTCCACTGAAATATGAAACTGAACAACATCTTCTTATACCTATGATTTTCCCCCTCCTCAGTTACACTAGTAGGTATAATAAAATATATTACTTTTTCCTAAAAGTCGACTTGATACTGCCCCACAGAGAGAGCATTACATATACTTCTACCTTTTCCATTATCTCTCCTAGAATTTATGTTAAATTATTGTACAAGTTGTTTACTGATGATGGCTGATTAAGTTCTTTATTAATTTTGGACATTTTTAAAGAATTTTTTGGAAACATAAATACATCTCAATTGACCCCCATTTTTCTTTATCTCCCATTTTTATGTTAATTCATAATAAATGTCTACATATCTTTTCACTAGTCTTTGCCTACATAAATATATACAAACACATTTTTCTATTGAACGTCAGGAACCATGTCATTAATTGCTGTTCAACTTGATCTCCATCAAAAACTTAAGAGAAAAAAAAAATAGATGAGTTTTGTTACAGGCCAAATATTAGCTTAAATTTATATCTGAATCTTTGCTGTATATTTAAATTGCAACATCTAACTCCAATGTAAGGTTCAAAAATTTTTAAATTTCTGAAGCTCTTGAAGGTTTTGGAGAATGAAATTTATGGTTCAGGAACTCTCTTTTCTAATTAGTTTACTTTTTTTTGGCAACCTCTATGAAGTCTAGGCCTAATGTCTCTCAGATCAATATATTCATCACCTTTGTCCCCAGGGCCCTAAATACTTTGATGTTTTATCCTAAATCAGTTCACTACTTTTCCTTTAACCTTAGAATTATTCTCTGTAAATATTTCATCAGCAATGTCTTAAAAGAAAGTAGACAAAAACTGAAAACACATTTCTTGTCCAAATTAGTATTCAAAGCCACTTCTTTCTTTGTGAGTTTTAAATTACATTAGAAGTAAAAATTTAACTTTTTTGAATGATTCAATAGACCATGGGAGCAATCAAAAAAACCAAAAATGCCTTAAAAACTTATATATTATAGTGCTTATCTAACTTTTTGTATACATTCTTGGTCATTTTTATCTGGACTCTAAAAATCATACACAGGTTTAAGTATATTGAAACGAAAGTACTTTGAAGTGATAACAAATACCTCTTTCTCCAATAAATGAATGCTGTAATGAGTTTTAATGATATTAATTTTTTATAAAACAGTGAAAAGATATATAGCACAGCAAACATTATATGAGAGTTAATTCTGATATTGTTAGAAACTCTGTCCTACTCAAAATATGTTGCACTCAGTTTTGTACAGAAGATAATCCTTAAAGTTATATAGTTGATATTGTGCTCATTGCCAATTATTTACACCAGATTGCTCTCTGTGAGTTCTAGGTCAGATGATGCTATGAGTAAATAACTCCCATGTAGTTGTATACCATCCAGTGACATTAAGGTTCAAAACCAATTGGTTGTTAGGAAAGTTTTCTATAGTCTCTCTTTGTATATTCCTACTGACCATGATTTTCTGGTTCTTTTAGAGCTGTCAACTCTATTGTTTTAAAATGTTAGGTCTTATCCATTTTTCACAAAGTTATTGGCTCTTTTACATTCTATTTTTATGGGCAGATTTGATGCTCAGATTAGTTGTGAGTGATAATAACAATGATCTGAAGATACAATGGTTCCAACTGCTGAATTTATTGAGTCTAAATTATGGTACAGAAGCATACACAGCAGGATAAGCTCTATAACCCCAAAGCTGTAGCTGAATGGACTGTCCTTTTACACATGGAGAGCGAAAAGGCAAGGGCTTGTCTGTCAGTCAGAACAATGCTTTAGTTATTTGGGACTAGATTTGCCTCTCAGGATATGCCATTGAGATGCTGTTATTGCAAGTTTTAGGCAAAACCTTGTTGTTATTCATGTGCAAGGATGTTATACAGATTTTTATTTGCTTTAAACCTTTTATTGAGTGTCTCTAGTAAAGTTTTGTTTATAAGGGGTCCTTAAGGGTGCCCTCTGAGAGAAGTAGATAGGGATGCCCCATGTGGAAGACAACCATTTCCAGACAACTCCAACAGACCCACCACAAGGCAGAGCTGAGCCTCTTGACCAAAGTAGTGGCACAAATGGGAAAAGATATTTAAGAAAGGGCAAAACTACTGCACATCTGTGTGAGGAAGAAGTGAGGAAAATGTTAGAGGAACAATGCTGCAGACACCAAGGTAAGAGAAGAGGGAGGGGCAGGAGGTGTTCCATACATTGGAGCAGAAATTCGTCTGCAGCCACTTGGGAAAATCATGGAGAAGCTCTTGTCCTCCTGCAACACATGAATGGCCATTGTGGAGAAGATACCAGCACAGCAGCCTTGGAGGACTCCACATTGGAGCAGCTGGAAATGCCCGGAATGAATTTGAAGCCCCTGAAGGGTCCATGCTGCAGCTGTGGCCTGCACAGAGGAGCACATGCAGGAACTTGCTGCTGGCAGCAACTTCAACCTGTGGGACACCAACACTGGAGTGGTCTGATCCTGAAGGACTAAACTCCCCTGAGAGGATCTGTGCTGGGGCATCATGTGGAAGGTAAAAGTGTTGGGAGTGACGAAATGAAGGGAAGCCTTGGAAGAAGAGGCAGGCACAAAAGTAATTTAGTTCAGTAGTTCATTACTATTCTAATATTTTTTTTTTCTTTCAATAAATTAAATTAAGTTTCCCCAAGTCAAGTTTGTTTTCAATGATGGTAAGCTATCTCCCTACCATTATCTCTGTCCATGAACTTTTCTATCTTATTTTCTCCTCCTGCTCTGCTGAAGAGGGACAGCGAGAAGGCATCAGGCAGCTAGCCAGCCAAGATCAGCCTACAATAAACCTGTAGTAGTATATCAGACTGGAAATGTAGCTTAGAGTTCGTTCTTGAGTTCTATTCAAATTTTACAGCAAGGGTAGATATTTTCTATTGGTGGGCTCATAATTCTCTGGTGTCTTTCCATTTTTCTCTACAATAAAATTTCATCTCACAAATGGTGAAAAAGGAGAAGAAAGCAATGTGCTCCTTCTTGAATCAAAATGCATAGTATGAGGCAGTAATCAAATAAAAGGCATGACAAAATCTTCAAGGACACAGAATGCATTTTTCTGGTAAATCCAGTGAAGTTAACCTGGCCCAGATTCATACAGCTATTTACTTTCAGATTTCAGGTATCTGAGTAAATTTTCAGTGTGAAAATATCATTAATTTTTATATATACGTTTTCTCAAATGCATCACACATCAAGAAAAATAAGCATTAGAGCATCTTTCCTTTTCTCTCAGAAGTATTTAAAATTAAGTCTCAAAAGGCAAAAGGAGTATTTAAAATTATCTTCATCAGAATATGACCTTCAGCAAGAAACTGTCAACAAGCTTGTGAGATAGTCAGAATTATTAACTGGACCCCAGAGAACTTGACTGTAGGCATGTTGTGAGGTTTGCGAGTTACAGTATACAAATCAGAGAGTGAAACCTTTAACTTTGCTGATGACAACCATCACTCTAGACTTCTAATCCTTGGGATAGTAGTTCAGCTGCTTCATCTTTGTTCTGTGACAAAGGCATAGATTCCAGTGATTCATTACTTTTACCTTCCCATTAGCAGAATATTCACTCACTCTAGGGGCTTGTATAACAGAAATCCTCAGTGAGAAGACACTTTGAGTTGTGGCAGGTCTTTTCTGTAAACAATTTAATTGTTTTGACTTCAGATAAATACTAACATTAAGAAACTCTTCCATGCCTGTTATTCTCAGCTAAGGCCTGAGACAACAGATAAAAACTGTAACACAACGTACAAAGACTGAGGAGTCACATAGTAATGTAGACCATACATGTCATACATGGCATTCTGAGGTCATGATTTACAAAGCAGGCAATTATTGTCTCACAGGCACACAGCAGTCATTATCCACTCAACAATAATTTTCCTCAGTGTTAGTCGTTAATATGCTTTCTCAAGACATTGCTTGACAGGACTATGGACTTTGCAGACACTATTTTTCATTTCCTTTTTCAGCTTGATAAATTGGAAGGATCTGGACTGACCAAACTTGGTACCTGCATTTGGTAGTTCTGCCCTGTTGCTATTAGTCTGTTTGATGATAATGGTGTACTTTTAGAGGAAATTGTGTGTCTGACACAGCGAAATCCCCCAACCATCTAGACTAGCTATACAGTCAATAGACAAAGAGGACACCTTGTGACATGCCTGTCTGCCTAGATCAAATGATTTATATTCTGAAACTCTTTACTTACTACCCGTAAGAAAGATGGTGTTTGTTAGTTCTGGTTACTTGACTTGTCCTGTTCAGTTCAAAGATTTAGTTTAGACCAGATGCAACCCTTTGCTCTAACTAATTTAAGAACCTTAATTAAATAGTTAAACTTAGGTAAAATGAATCCACATCTTCAGGGCACAGGCACTTGCGCACATAGACACATGGTTCTTTTACCATGCTCTTTTACCAGCTCTTTTACCTTAAAAAGCTATATTAATCCTCCAAGAATAATGAGATTTTAATATTAGCATTGTTACAAAGCAGACTCCACACATGTGACAGTAAACAGAAGCAATCCCTCTTTCACTCAAACAGTCTGATAGAAAAGGCCAATTTTTCAGTCTACGCATGACTTCCATCAGGCAGCTACGCAAATTAAGATGAGGTATAGGGACTCAAAATGATAGCAGTCAATGGAATATCTATCTCTGTGAATGGCAGAAATAATAATTCAGAGAATATTGTTATCAAGCTTCACCTTACTGTTTTTTTCTGCCAGCAGTTGAAATACTACTTGTTAAAGAGAAAGAGTTCATAGCATTATGAATGCCTATATATATTTCAGCAAGTCCTATTTCAGTTTGAGCTCCTTTGAATACATTATGTGTTTCAATAACTTTATTTCCCCCCCTTCCTCCATCAAACCTAATTTTAGTAAAATGTTTTTTTTTACTTTCCAAAGATTTAGACTGTATTAGCAAAGTTGCTATTCCTGCTATTAATACTCCAAAATTTTACAAGGGGGAGAAAGAGAGAGTCCTTCCAGCAAAACTCAAAATTTATCACAAGCACATAATAACTTTGTGGGTTTGTTGCATTCCAAGTAACAAGCAACAGCAAATTCACTCTAAATTTAAAAAAATGGGAAAAGCCATATATTTTTTACTTTATGCAGCATTTATTGACACCCTACATCCTACTTAGAAGCATTATCAAAGTCTTTATAAATAAAAGAACAGTCTGCAGCGAGTGTTTGGGTTTTTTACAAATTTTGAGGACAAACTATTTAGTTCTGAATCTGAGATGCTAATTTTAACTGCCTAATAATGTGTATAATTGCTGTGGCATTCTTGGAGTCTCTCCTTTAGTGTTGATCTGTCATGGCCTGTTTAGGTTGTTTTTGCCATAATAATTTATCATGATGTTAGGGAAAGTTGTGTTTATGTATCATTTAATTATATGTCCCATTATCTAAACAAGAATCAGAGGGTGTGATCTTAAGGCAGCATAAATGTTTGAATCCATTAATAAATCTGTAATCTTCCAGTCTGTGCAATGGAGATACTTCCCTCTGACATTCAATAACTATTGAATTTGACAATATTTTGCACAAAATTATAAGGTTATAAACAGACCTGTAAATGAGGAAAATATTTCAATAATTAAAAATTAAATTCAAAATAAATATTTTGAAAAATATTTTCAAAATCAAAAATTAAAAAATAATTAAAAATTAAAATACTTAGCTAGTGGAATAATGGTTTGATGCAAAGCTAAGACAATCTCTATGCCGAGGAAGCATTTCCCAGATATAGGAAATTCACATCTGTTAATCCCTGAAAAATTTGTGCCAATATTTTTTCCTTATAAATCAGGAAAACTCAATCTGAATAAACTCTGCTGAGCTTCTTAGCATTCTTATATTGCAAAATGTATAAAACAGCAGAGAAAATATTAGATATTAAACTATTCCTCCAATTAAAATATGGATAGTAACAATTATGAAAGTTTGGGAAATAATTCTATTATATTTATGCTTAGTATTTTCAACTGTCTAGCAAGATTTCCTGTATTGATCCATCTCCTCAAATATTCTGAAGTTGACTTAAAAGTAAATTATGTGGTACATTTTCCATTTCATTTCTTTTTAACAGACAAGCTTTAAATACAGAACAGTGGTACTTTTAGGCAGTTATTTTTATGAAGAGTAATATTTATACTTCAGGTGATTTCTTGAATAGAAGCACACTAGAAAATTGCTAAAGTTTTTAATCAAAGTAAAAGAGACATGTATTCATTTTCATCTGTCAATTTTAAAGTATTTAGAAAGATATATTTTATTAAGATATATTTTTTGTGGCCTGTACTGAGGTTTGTGTTCTTATACTTGCCTCATTTTTTTAAGAAAAAAAAAATTATTCTTATGTGAATATTCAAGTAGATGTATTCATATCAGAGCCTAATCTTAGTTCTAGAAGTTTCTTACAGGGTGTCTTAAAAGACGAGAAAATTATTCAGTCTGCAACATGAATGTTTCTTATTATTTGCAGAATCTGAGCGATCTCAGCATTTATTCAGAAATTACCATATATGTGAGTAGGCTAGAGTATATATTATTGTTCTTAAGAACATTAACTTTCAGATGGCAACAAATTGTTGACATAATTTTTCACACCAGATGTTACCTCATAATTTGACACAGTGAACAAAAGCTACTAGAAAAATTTCTCATTTCTTTTAGTTACACTTACTTTCAGAGAAGAAATGATCCATCCCAAGGCAGTGTTTAATCAACCACATTAGCATGTAGAAATCAGATGAAGGTAAATTCAATATAATTCTGTGGTCTGAAGTCTATGGCATATTTGAATGCATATAGTAAAAGAGATGCAAATTTTTTATTTAAAATTTTTTTTTGTTGTTGTTTTT
>WEIU01016790.1:11103-51242 GCA_013389925.1 Aegithalos caudatus | reverse complement strand
TTAATATGCTTGAGATATGTGGATGGAAGTACAAGCAAAATTTTCTAGGATGGTAAAGTATTTCCTCCCTTGAAATACAGCTCCAGTGGAAGCTATGCTGTGGTCAAAGTCCTTGAAAGATTGGAATTATCATGTAGCATGCAGAGAGATAGCACTGACACAAGGGAGCATTGCATTTCAGTGAAGGAAAAAACACAAGTGGAAAGGTACAGAACTGCAAAACACTAAAAATCAAAGTTGTAAAAGACATGTCAAGTTGATATAACACAAACAAATCCTGAAATTAGATAAAATGACAGGTTTAATTCAATACTCAGAATGAGAATATGATGAAAAAACTCATTCGCCATATTTGCATGATAAAAGAATGTCCAATTATGGTGCTTATTTACCTATTTTTTTCTTGTCATTTAGGAGTTGTACTTAAATTTGAAAGGTTGGGTTTTTACACCCCTTTTGACAACAGTCAGGCTAACCTGCTAACTCCTAGGTTAGCAATGGCAGCTCTTAAACTCTAGTAGGCAGGTACTGTATTTGAGATTATGATTAAGAGATCATATATTGACGTTTCAAACAACTCAGGAAGTGGAAACTAAAACTTTTACTGTTATCGCTACTCCATTTTTCCTTCTAACATGCAAGTTCTCCTGAGTGGTTTTCATTTGCTCTTTTTTCAGGTCATTTAGTTTCTTATTTTTAGCCATTATTCATTAAATATTAAATTTAAAGCATTTGATCAGGGTGCTCAGAGCTGGCAATGAGTCAGATCTAAACATTATATCTTACTGATTTGCTCTGTCATTGTAATTTCTCTAACTGCTAAATTAATTATAGGAGATCACTGTAATGCAGAAAAAACCTTCTCAAACTTACCCGTGAAAAAAATGACATAAATCGGCAGGAAAGTTATAGCAACAAGTTTTTTATCTGCATTCTAAATCAGTAGGATAAAATGCACTTAAATTCAAATACTGCACACTGGAATAAGCTAGTTTTGACAGAGTTCAGAACCTCTAAAACACAAGGTACTTTATTCTAGATTGATTCTCTTAATATTTTTTCCATCATTTTGGGATACAAGAGGAAGCAATGAAAATCTCTATCAAATGTGAAGAAAACATTCTGAAACCATCTCTTTAAGATGGTGAACTTCCACTTTTAGGATCCAAACTGCTGCTGGATATTGTAGCTGAGAAACTCTGTTTTTTTGTATCAGATTTTACTATAGCTACCATTTGACTATAAGCAAACATTTGCTGTCTTACCAGCTTACTAGAATCAACTTGAAGGTGACCTTTAGTCTCCAGCTTTCACAATGTAAGGGGTGTAAATGACTTGCAATATATATTTTCTCTGCAGCTTCAGGAAATAGCCAGGGGTCCCCTTGCAACCAGGATTTCTGGTAGACTGTACTGATGCTGAATTGGAACAAAAGGTTTTTGTTGCCCCAACACATGGCAGAAAGAGAAGGAGGTTAGGAACATAGACTTTTAGACATCAGGCAACTTAAACTAAACCATAGAAAAAAATAATCTCATTGTGCCTCTCCTAAGAGTCAGTGTGATAAGATACTCACTGAAAAATGTGCTGCAATGAACCACAGCTGCATGAGCTATAAACTTTTTTGCCACTTGTATATAATTTCTAAGTCATTCACATTTGCTTCTTCTCTCTGTATCCTTTCTCTATATGTCCCAGATTGAATTATTAAGACTTCTTTGGTTCACAGTTAAATTCACCACTGACATAATTCAAACTGATTTTACTGGCCTTGTCCAAGAGCACGTGATCAAAACCCAATGCCCATATTTAAATTAAAGATATTAATGTATTTTTAAAATTCCACACATATTAAGAAGCATGTTACATGTGATCTGCCTGTCTTTGCACAATGCAAGAAGTCCAAGATGTTATTAGAATGCTTTCTTGTCTCCAGGTTTTTCACAGGGATGACTATTACAGAACCTTTTCTTTCTCACTGTCATCCAGCTAGGGTAAAATGGTCCCAGATTTTCACATTGAGGGCAGAGCTAAAAAATCATAGGCATAACTCCAGTGTTCCTTTCCAAATATAGACTCCTTCATACTTTTTCATTTGACTTTACTCTTTCCATCAGTTGATCTGAATTCTAGTAAGAAAGTGAAGTTATGCATTTTAAAGAGAAATAATTTTAGTAGTATACTCTAAGACACACTACTGAGGCTATTTGTAGTGAAATACAAAGCTGGTAAAACCATTAGATTTTAGACTGGGTCATTTGGTCAGAGCATGGTGCTGATAACACCAACATTGTGGGTTTGAATCCCGTATAGCCTGTTCACTTAGGAGTTGGACTGGATGATAATTGTGGGTGCTTTTCAACTCAGGATATTCTGTGAATCTGATACATTCAGACTACTTTCTGTGCAGGGAAATAAACCCTTACCTTTGGAGCTGTTGAATAGGTTCATGGTTCAGCAGATGTTTTACAAATAGACTGTCCATCAATTAAATTTCCTTCAGCAAGCTGCAACAAATCAATCCCTGCACTAACTAGATATTCAACCAGAGTTTTAATGAATAATAAATGGTGAGAATACTTTTTATTAATAAAACAAGATGTCTAGGTCTGATTATTAGTTCCGACTAATGAGCATACGGCACTATCAGAATGCAAAAGAAATAGGTTCAATTGCTTAATATTATTATGATTAGTTATTTATCATCTATCAAATGAAAAATACTATCTCTGGATTTCTCTGCAAAGGTATCTGCTGTTGATACACCTCTACTGTACTATTAAGCAAAAACTCAGAGAAAAGACTCTCAGTGGTAATGTATGGAATGAACAAAAATGGCCTTTATATACCCCAGCAAGCAACAAAACATGGAAAGCATTGTAACAGCTTGAGAGCTAAACAAATTGATCCTTATTGCATTTCCTTGTGCAAGTTACTTCTAAGTTGTCTGTGTCTCTGAGTTCCTCCAGAGAAATAATACCTCTTAAAGTCAGTAGACTAACAAACCCTGGGACCAATAGAGCTGGAGTATTTTCAGAATTCTAACTTGTTTGGTTGACTTTTTAACTGACTTACACTAAAACTTTTTTTAATGTCTGCCTTGCAACTATTACCTGCTTTAACACAACAATTTGATAGTGAAGTGTGAGCAGTAGAAATTAGCAGACTAGCATTGAAAGCTATTCCTTTTCTGTCCTGTAAAAATATGATTATCAATGAATTTTATCTTCTTTCAAATTCTCTTCCTCATCTTGCTGGGGTGGAGTGAGCTGTGTGCCTGCCCAGTTAAACCAAAACAGTCCTTCATCTTTTCTCACAGCTGAGTTTACTGTCATGATTATTTGCTGAAGGAGTGTATTTTAAGCTGATACTGCAAGATATGAAAGGCAGACAATTTCTATGTCTCTAATCATTGCTATTAATACCACAAATCTCCAATTCTTAGAGACAGTCATAGAATTAGAAAACATCATGTTTCTGCGCATCTTTTCAAAACTTTTGTATTTAAAGAAACCCAAACTTTAGAAAAACTGCTCAAAGAATATTTTCCACAAATAATTCTAGGGAATATTTTTGGTATAATAAGCATGTTTGATGAGATAGGAATTGTGGCGGGAGATTTATTTTTACATAGAAATATAACAAAAATTATTTCTAACTATGAAATATGATTATTTGATTCTTGGCGTTCCATACTAACTTGTGGTAATTTGCTGCCTCAAGCAAGCGGTAGTAAGCAGTAACTCATGTCAGAAGACACGTTGACTGAATCACCGATTTAGAGAATTTAAACTCTATATACAAGAGAGCATATTAAAGGTAAGCACCAAAGCTGCTATGCATACCTTTGTGAAGAGAAAGTAAATACCTACTTACTTCATGTTTTAGGATGTTTAACAATAAATATTTTTGGCTTCTCTCAGCCTGATTCATTAAAGGGGAAAAAGCGAAAAAGGAGAAATCAGTGAAGTAGAGCCCTTTGCTACTAGTAAGCATTTGTTTTCTCAAAAGCAGTTTCTTATTTCTGCCGGATCAAAAATGTGACAGCTATAGTCAAAGATATCCAATCATGAATCATCTCTTTAAACTGGTGGATTATCAAGCTTCAAAACAGAGCATAACAAAGCAATGTAAAACAGATCAGGCAGCCAAGCTGGCATTATGGAGAACCAGTTCAATTCTATAGAATTTATTGGATCAGGCACAATCCTCAAGCTAAGAATCGAAGCTAGAGCAAAAGAGCTGTTACCATGACCTTGATCCTTAGCTAATACACCCTGTCAAACTTGATTTGGCACCAGAGAAAAGCAGCTCAGATATCTTGGCACAATCAGTTCTGCAAAGACTCATTTGTTCAGGCAGACCATCACATGGTCACTGCGGTTTTCATCTCTCCAGTATCGTGGTACTCTGTCAGATCTCATAACTTCCTCAGGAACCAAATGCCTTGGGGAGTGGACTGCAGACTTCTCAGCCTGGCTCCATTGGCACTAGATCATATCCACCCCCTGGAATACATTGGACCCATATGGCTTGGGATGAAGGGGACCAAATGGTGCATATCCAAGCATCAATTTTCCTATAAGCAAATCTTTACCAGTAAAGGGAAAACTCAAAGGCTTGAAAGCCATATTTTAGTCATCTTCTCTCACAAAAAAATATAGGATTGAATTACTGTGCTGTTATCCTTAATAGAGAGTCTGAAAATATATATGGGAATCAAAACATAAAAACATAAAATTTGCAGGGGGAGAAATCTTTAATACGTGGTCCTACCAAGAGTGGTAGGAGAGATGCCGCTCAGGCTATACCCCCTGTGTTTATTTGGGATATAGAGTAGCCTCTTTGCAACAACTCTGCATTTGAGCTCTAGCTAAATAAACACATACCTGACAGGTCATCTGGCTGTGGAAAGCCATTGCTGGAGCAGGGAAGAAGTGTGAGGAGGAAGGAGCAGCAGACAGCTGTTATAAGATGGCTGCCACTCCCCATTCTTTCTCCCTTTTACTGTCAGGGGCTAGAAGGGAAGGTGGTAGAGAAAATGGGAGTTTTATCAGTTGAGACTGATTAGAAAGGGCATGGGTGGATGTAAGGTGTTTTCATTTTTTCTGAGTCACCTGTGCCTGTGAGAGTAACTGGCAAATTATTTCCTTGCCTTTATTTCAACCCATGAGCTTTTTGTCTTATTTTCTTCCTCTGTCCTGTTGAGCAGGGGATGTCAGAGAGTGGCTGGGTGGATGTCAGGCAGCTGGCCAAGGTTAATACACCTCAAGAATATTCATTACTATTTTAGTAATTTCAATAAAATAATGTAAATGTGTTGATGAGGGGGACAGCACAAAAGAAAGAGGAAGAGTGTTTAGGCTACAGAGTACTACTGAAATGAAAGAATATATACTTTCACCATTAATTTATTTTGGAAATTAAACAGTATATATCACTGCCAGAAGAGATATGACAGAGTCTTTCCACAAGGAAATATGCATACAAAAGAAAGAGAGGATTAGGTTCATGTTGGATCTTGCTGAAATCCATGAACTGCATATGATGATTCAGACATATTTGTGCTCCTCCTCCCCGTCATTGCTTGGTATATTTTCCTTTCTGAACACAATTTCTTTGCTACAATACCACTTGCAACACCCTTGTGATTTCTATGTATTGGCTGATTTTACGTTAAGGTAGAAGAATGTCCATTCTCAACTGAAACACTGCTCAGTGAGGTTCTGATACCCTTTAAGTAATAATAAAAGCAATGTAGGGAATGACACGGTCAATTGCAGAGCTAATTTATGCACTTTACATTTCCTTGGATACAAATCATGGTTTCAGGCAGTTAGCCAACACCAGGATGGGCCATATTTTCTGCTATGATATTTCTTTACTTCTTTATAGTAAATTTTTTAGACAACATTTTAATGAGCATAAAGTTTAATTTCATAATAGTGTAACACTTTGCTTAACAATTTTAATGACTCCTGTATATTAATTTTTCATTCCCTCTTAAAATATCACTACATTTTGTTAGTTTGTGCATACATGATAAAAATATTTTTATTAGTTTTGCTTTTTACACTACGAGATTGAGAAATTTGCAGTTTCTCATTCTTGAAATACTTTTTCTTATTCTTTCTCCTCTATTGTTTGATGTGTTCTGCTATTTGGGGAAAGAAAAAAAAAGTTACAGTTGCATTTTGGACTGTTTCTAAAAAATCACCGTTCCCATTTAGATGTGTTCCCCTGAGATGTTGTTTACATGTCTCAGTTCCTTACAGTATTTCAAATACAACTTTAAGGTTAGAAGTTGCTCAGAGTTACAAGGTTTTGATAATATAATGTCACAGAAAATCACTAGTGAACTAATTCTTCTTCACATCCATTAGCAGAACCCTGTGTGGAGTCTTCATGAATTTCACCTGCAAAAGAAGTGTATATTTCCTCTTCAGATACAAGACAGAAAGGCCACAAAATTTTTAGAGATGTTCCTGTAAAATTTATGTGACATTACACAATTCCTTTGATTTCTAGAAGTTCCTAGAAAGATCTGTACCAAAATGGTTTAGAAGAAATGGAACCATTTTGTCTTTACATTCCCCTAAATCTTGTAATATTACATGGACGGAAAGGAAATGCCTACAGTAGAAATTTAACCATGCCATGAAAACCCTCTGGCCTGTAATGTAAGGTCACGTTAAATGGTGTATCATCTGACACTTTTTCCCCTCAAAAGAGGGTGGCGAGATCCAAACTGAAAATGGTCCCTGACACATGCAGTTACCTTGACAATGCAGAAATTTTCTGGGAAACTGTTTGGCACAAACCATGCCATGGACTAAAATTGTGCTAAAATTAAAGCAGTGTCTATAACCATAGGCTGTTACAAGCTCATATTCTGAATCATTTTATTTACTGGTATAGACATTGTCCATGAAACAGCATAAGTCACACAGTTCCATCTCTCCCAGTCACAGATGAGTTTGTCATTAATACTTATATAAGTAGGGATTCATATATCTTCCAAAAGGGTTCCTCCAGTCACCAAAATACTGCAAGACACAGAAATACAGATACCTCACAAAACATTTTAAAGTTCTGAAAAGAATATTCATGTCACTAAAGAAATTATTGCAAACAGGTTGTGAGTGTAAAAGGATAAAAGTTTTGGTTCCTTTCCACTGGACATATGGAAGTAGATCCTATGATGACAGCAAGCACAGATGTTTCTCTGGCAGACATCTGAAGCTTCATTAGACAAATGTCACACTAAACCTTTAATACCATGAACCTAACTTTTGTCTCTCCTTTAATGGATCTCACCTCTCATACACCATATAGTCTCTGTTGTACAGTTTAAAAGCACAAACCTTAATTCTGATGTTCTGAAAGCTGAAGTTCCACAAGAAAGCATTTTACTATCAAAATTATAAATTTCAAGGTTGTGTCTGATATGCTTGTTGTTATCATATCAGTCTTTGTTCCAGCTTAGGTTATATTTGGATAAACAAAATTACCTCTCTGAAGACAAAAAATGGGTAAACTATTTCCTCTATGCATTAGACCCTATTTAAGAGAATTCTTGGTAAATTCAAGAAAAGTCCTTAAATGTCCTTAAATATTTCACTCAGTAATATTCCATTCAAAATACACTTCCTAAAGCTCAGCTTGCCTTCCTGGAACTCAGCACATTATAAAAAGGACAAAGAACAGTTTATTTGCAGGAGATTTCTCTTTTATATTTATGGCAGCCCGTGGTGCAGACCATGGTGTAACAGCTGTGCCCCTGCATCCCGTGGAGGTCCATGGTGGAGCAGGGATCCTGAAGCCCCTGGAGAATCCCATGGCAGAGCTGGTGGTTGCACCTAAGGGAATGTGTGACCCTGTGGGAAAGCCATGCTTGGAAAACTCTGTTGTTGAAGGATGGCACCCTGTAGAAAGAACACAAGAAAGGGATCCGTGCTGGAGCATTTTGTGGACCTGCAGCCTATGGCATGAACCTGTGCTGGACAAGTTCATGGAGCATTGCTTCCTGTGGGCAAGACACCACACTGGAGCAGGGGGAGGGTGTGAGAAATTCTCCCCCTGAGTCAGAAGGAGCAGCAGAGACAACACATCATGAACTGACTGTAACCTCCACTCCCCATCCTTCTGCATCACATGGGTGAAAGAAGGTAGAGAAAAGTGAGAGTGAAGTGGAATCCAAGAAGAGCAGCAGAAGGTTGGGGGAAAGTGTTATGAGATAGGGCTTCATTTCTTATTACCCTACTCTGATTTGATTGGCAATGAATTAAATTAATTTTTCCCCAAGTTGAGTCTGTTTTTTCTGTGATGATAATTGGTGAATGTACTCTCCCTGTCCTTATCTTGACCCAGAAGTCATTTGTCCTAATTTTATTTCTCTGTCCAGTTGAGATGGAGGCATGACAGAGGCTGTGGCAACCACCAGACATCCAGCCAGGGATAACCCATCACACAAGTATATCTTGTCATGCAATTTTTTGCTAAAACATTTTTAACATAAAAATTTACTATATTTAATCAAATACAAAACTGTATAAGAACTAATCTATGCAACGGTCTAAGGAATTTTTTTTTAGATACTAGCATTTTCAAGGAAAATATGCGATTTTTTTTTCCTACTTAAGTATACTTTTTCCCTGTAATTCCCTTTAGCAGGATTAGAAACTTCATAACAGAAAATGATTTGCATTTAAGCGTTCTGTGAGAAACTAGAAATACTAACTATATATCTTTACTAAGTTTGTTCTGCTCTCTCTATACAGCCAGTTTAGTAAAGCACTTTGGATGCAAGGTAAAATGAACAGACCTTAACTGTGTAATGAGGACCTTTACTATCTTCCTGCACTGATTCCAGTACTAGGGCTTATACAGAAACAATGTATTTCTTTTTCAATTTTCAAAAGGAGCTCTTTGTTCTTGAAACTATAAATTACCTGAAGAGTAAACTAAACTTTGCTCAGTATCTAGAAGAAAACTCTTTACATACTAATGTGATGCCCAAAAATATCAGGTGCATTTTGTATCTTGCATCCAATACCTTAGTATTTGATATTGTCCACTGAGGTAAACAGAAAGTAGAATACATGAAATTTTCTGGTGAAGAAAAAGAAACCAAAGAAAATAGGGTGAAATTTATTTTGTTCATAAAAGTAAAGGCATGAGCCTCTTTTGAGGAATTTTTCCATGAAGAAACTTTATTGATACTGCACTGAGTATAATACAGCAGCCCTTCCACCTTTCTTTTCAGGATTATCAGTCACTCTCAATATGAGTATCAGCTGTATGGCTTCACAAGAAATGAGCTGGATTTTCAAACCAGAAGACACTATACACTGTTCAATCTAAGTAATTTCTTTTCCTGCCAAAGTGAAGCACTAGCTTTTATAGGAGCTTTCCAGATCTCTTTCTCAAAGAAATATTGTTTTGTACTCCACTAATGTCAGGACGTTATATTACATTTGTCTAATTCTCTCAATAATTCTGTCACATAAAGCATTTATCAACTTCAAAATTTGAACTTGTATGCAGCATATTTCCCAGAATTATGTTATTCTCTGATCCACCTTGTGGTTTCTTGAAATACTGTTTAATTATGAAGGAGTAAAGTACAGTCGACAGTGGAATTTAAAAATAATTGTGAAACTAAAATTTTTTTAAAAGGGTGAACTACAGTACAGTAACTAATAATGGCCAGACAGTACCAAAATAATACAAAAATAATGACTGCAATGACATCTGTAGGCATATTTATAAAATTATATCAGGCAAGCCTTTTTTTCAGACAAGACATTTTATATGTCTGGCACGATTTTTTCAGTTTGGAGAACAAGAATGAAGTATAAAGAATTGTCTCTTATGAGACAATCTTGACATTTTAACTCACTCAACCACCATAGTACCTTATATTTCTTCCGCTCCTATTTACTTTACAAGTTTTATTATAGCAGTTTTTAGATCATCCTTTTGCAAGAAGCATCTGAGTTTCAATTTATGTCCTATGAGTATCTTGGGGAATGGAAGCTACCTTTCACTTGGCAGTCACATGAACAGAATGTCCAGATTCTCCTCCTTCAGATTTCTTTTGCACTTGAATAATTATCATAAATAATCCAAAGATTATGTTTATTTGTGTATACACACAATGTGAAATAAGGAAAACCTGAACATGTTGATAATTAATAATCCCAGTAGGAAAATGTTCTCCCCATGCTCTCTGTGTAGTCTCCTGGTAGCTGAGGGTTCAGCACTCCAAAATGTGAGGAAGATGCCCATCTCTTCCCCGTGACAATGGAGAGACTTTATGACAACTTCTGTCTCATCATGGGCACATTGGGTCTCAACCTAAGTGAGGTTAAACTAGATGAGCACTCTCCCCTATCTGACCCTGTTCTTCCCTCAACAATGGTCTCTTGTCTGAGGTAATAAGTCCCCTGCAAGTAGAACTATACATAAAAGAAAAGGACCTTGAGAGGCTTATAGGTATCTTTGCATTGTACAATATTACTCAAATAGTTAGAAGATTCTATGGAACAAACCATGATTCAAGAAAGAACTATCAAGGGACCTGGGTGAAGAAAGTGAATTGGGATGATAGATTACTGGCAGTTTCTGTAAAGTTCATTCTAAAATAATCAAATGTTTTAATTTTCTTACTGAATCATTATTTTATGGTCTCTCATAACAGCTACAACAATTATAACAGTTACTATAGCTAATCATAATCTAAACCCTAAGACTTCAGGCAATTTTTTCTGGGCCTATTTCTGATGTCCTATCAATGGCAAATGAACATCCTTAAACCTTTATATTCCAGTCACACACTGTTAGTATCAACTTAAATCTCATTTTGCAAAGTCTTTCAAGTATCAGAGACATCCCTCAGAAATGTGTTTAAATTCTCTCATTTATATTCAAATTATGCTTTCCTTTCACTTTTAAATTCATCCCTTTCAATTGTAAAGCTTATATAACCCATGTCATTTGGCAAGAGAGAAAAAAAAAAGACTGATATGTATTAAGAGGAAATAGGTGATGATGTAGATTTGAAAAATGCTGCTGCTATGCATGCAATTTACATTCACAATTGAGTTTTTCTGAGAAATTGGTTTTGTTAAGTGGTGGGCTTGGATTTTGACTTTTCATTTAGAACTAGAATACATTTTTATTCAAGCAGATTTGTTTATTCTGTTAGAAAGAAGTGAATTAATTATTTCTGGATACGTTGTAGGTTTGCCTCTTTTGTTATAGGATTCCTTTTAAAGTTTGGATTAGCATTCTACCTAGACAAGACCTGAAAATTGTTTCAGATTTATTGGCATACAGGAAAAAGAAATAAAATGTTGAACATAAGCGTTCAAAACATAGGTGACATCTCAAGTATTGCAGTATTGGCAAAGGTTAAGACACCGTTTGTTGTAAAAATTACCCATTGAATAAACCGATATATTCTCAGGATTTATGCCAATATTGTAAATGCTGCTAGGAAACGAATGATAAAAGCAATTATTTGTATTTTTCAGCATTAGATAAGTCCTCTGGAAAAATTAGCTGATTCTGATTTTTTGGGTAATTAATCCCATATAATATGAAGAGTTCCATTATGGCAAAAGTAGAGGTAAGGACAGGATTATTAAGAATACCTGTTTTGAGGAATGAGGCTTACAGTTCATCTGTTTGGATACATGCAACAGCTGTTGTGATCCAAACCTGTGCAGCAACAAACCCAGACAATATATCATTCCCTCTTTTTCCAGACTGAGCCACTGACTTCAACTGGATCAAAATCCATATCTATATATGAGAGTTGGAAAGGGCTCCAAGAATTTGCCAGCCTTGCTGCTTAAGTGGGCTCTTTGACACACACTCAGCCATGCTATAAATCACATACCTGAGAATACCTGGAGATCAAACCTTCATTCTGCCAGAATAAAAAATATTACAAGATGCCTCTAATAGGACACTAGAATTTCATCTGCTCCTTAAGAGCAGAATCAGGTTACATGTGAAATACAATATTCATAATTTCTTATGCAGTACAACTAGCAAATGTAGCACAATATATTTATAGCCTGAATTCAGAAATATCAGTAGCTCGGAGATTATTTGTAAACAGTCACACACAAAATTCACTGATTTTGTTTCTTGATACTTTCCCCTTAAGTGGGCCCATTTCTCATATTTCTTTCATCTGTAATTTTCTTTAGATTAGCTATTTGTAATTCTGTATTTCAAAGCTTCAATTTAAAGTTTTACTATGTCTCCATTATTAATTTAATATTGTGTTAATTATAAAGATAATGTAAAAGGGCTCTTTAATTTCCGAAGAGGATTTTCTACTTATTAAGTATATATGAAGTGAGACTGATGAAATGTACATTATTTAAAAAAATACTGTGAGCTATGCAGCTCACAGTAAAGTGGAATGTGGCAATACAAGCTTAATTAAACTTAAAGAAAACTCCTAAAATTAACTGGAATTGGTAACGAGTCTCACTGTAATGGAACTGCTTGCCTGTCACATGAGTGAATGTACAGATTTCTGTAAAATGGGATTGATTTGATTTGATTTGAAGAGTGAATTTGATTGATGAAATTTTATGAGACATCTGAGAAGCTGACAGCAGTTTCTTGGAAAACAAGAGCTTCAATAATTTACACTACTAAATATGAATAACAATTATCTGTCTCAAAGATATCTTATAACTTAAAATTATCTGTCTCAGAACCCCATGTATTACTCCTGGAGAGTTTTCTATATGTAATTCAGTGGGTGAATCTTAGTGTTTATCAATGTCATATGTGATTTTGTAGTGTGTTGATGCTGGTTGGAGGCCAGGCACTCACCAAAGCCTCTCTAACACTTCCCTCCACAGCTGGACAGGGGAACAAAGGGTTCATGAATTAAAGACCATGAGAAATCACTCACCAAGTGATCTCAAGTATTGGTAAAACAGGCTAGAATTAGAATTGGACATATTTAAAATTAATTCATTACTAGCAAATTCAAAGCACAATAATGAGAATTAAAATCAGACATTAAAAAACCCATCCTCCCATGTCTCCCTCTGTCCCAATTCTACCTCCTCCCCCAGTGGTGAAGGGAAACAGGGAAGAGGGGTTATGGTCAGTGCATCACCTGTTTCTCCCTCTGCTCAGGGAGACAAATTGTTGCCCAGTTCCACTTTGGGGTTCCCCCATGGGAGACAGCTCTCCATGAACTTCTCCAACATGAGCCCATACCACATGCAACAGCTCTCCATGAACTGCTCCAGTGTGGGTCCTCTATGGGGTTTCAAGTTCCACCAGGAAACCTGCTGCAGTATGGGCTCCTCTCCCCATGGGTCTGCAGGTATTTGCCACAACCCTGGTCCAGCACAGGCCTCCCATGGCATCACAGACTCCTCTCAGGCATCCACCTTCTCCAGCATGGCACTCCTCTTGAGGCTGTAGATGGAGCTCAGCATCCCCATGCCATGGGCTGCCAGGACACATCTGCTTCACCATGGTCTCCACCACGGTCTGCAGAGAAATCTCAGCTCCAGCACCTGGGGCAGCTCCTCCCCTGCCTTCTCCACTGCCCTTGGTGTCTGCAGAGTTGTTCCTCTCATGTATTATCATCCCACTGTTCTCTGGCCACAATTACATCTGCACAACATCTTTATTTTTTCTTCTTAAATATGTTGTCATGGAGGTGTTGCCACTATTTCTAATCGTCCCAGCTTTGATCAGCATCACGTTTGTCTTTGGAGCTCCCAGGAATTGGCTCAGCCAGACATGGAGGAAGCAGTTTCTCACAGAAGCCACCCCTATAGGCCCACCACTCCCAAAGCCTTGTCATGCAAACCAAATACGGTTTTCAAACCTCTGATAAGGAAATCCTAGAAGTTAAACTTAATAGGGTTCTAGAAAGTGTGCACTCATGGAAAATTGCTTTTCAAGAGATTTAATACCTAAATTGTATATTTGAATAACAGTGGTTGCTAGCAATTGCAGTCAATGATTTACAATTCAATAATAAATAAATACATACACACATCCATTCCTAATGAGGCATTAATGGCAGAAGTATCATGCCTGTTGCCTATGTATAGTTTAAGAGTTTATCTCAGATTCCATTTTTGATGAAACATCTGATTTTGTATTCAAATGTTCTACACCCAGGATTTCAGCTCATCATCAGTGCTGCGTTTTTGAACAGTGAAGAAGAGTGACAACATATTTTTCAGTTCTCAATTTGTATGTATTTGAGATTAGCAGAGGACAAAAATTAATTCTGTCATTTTCATAAAATCTCATTTCAGCTTGGTGAGAAGGCAGTTATAAAATTCTCAAAATATGTTTGCTTCATGCTGAGAAGAAATCTTTCCTCTGTTCTCTTGCTCCTAAAGCAATTAAATGCAGATTTGAAAAGATGGAATTATATACCTTTATAGGAGTGAACAAAGCAGAGTCAGATCTTGAAAACAAAATTCTGATACTTAGTCTGCCACAGAAAACATTATTTGTACAAGGAGGCCTATTAAATTCAGAGGGCTGACTTGTGATAAATAGATCTACTAATCACACTGTATCATCTTTAAAATAAAATGGAAAGAATTTTGTTTAGCTGCTAATTATCACGAAACTGGCATTTCATGTTTTTCTATCAGAACCAGTTTAACAAAAACACTGTACTTTTTACGTGATTCAGAAATAGACTTTTTTTCCCTTTCCTCCATACCCTCTCTTAATTCATAAGCTTTGCTAGTTTTACTTGTTTTCAGAGTTCCTTGTTATTTAGTAATGAGCAAAATCTTAAAAGCTAACATCCAGGAACAATAATTTTTAATTTTTTTTTTTTTTGTTATTTTTTCAGTGACATTTTACTTTGTCTCACTAAATTGCTAGGATTTGGAAAACTGTTGAAATTCTTTTCTCTGACATAAAATTTTGAAATAATTTTTATGTTACTCTTTTCTTGTTATTTTTTTCTTTTCAAATTGCATATCATCTTGTACAATTTTTTATCAGGGGAAATCTAGGATTTTTTAGTTATTTAGGCTAGAAATCACTATTTTCTAACAGATCCACACTCCACAAAGTAAACAGTGACTTCTATAGTGATGATTTTTTTTAATCCCTATTTTGATTTGATTTAAAAAAATGCAAATTCATAATTGCTATAAGAAAAATAGTTTTATTGTTAGAAATTCTCTAAGTAGTGTAGTACAGGTTATCACCATAGGCATCTGTTGTACCTTATCACAACAGTCATTCTTAACTGTTATGAGAAAGTAGGTTGATTATTAAGAATCCTCTAAGTGGTATAGTACAAGTTAGTTATCATGGTTATAACCCCAATTAAATTTATGGCAGAATTGAGTCAATTAATATCTATTTTTACTGTACATTTGTACAGATGAGATTCAGAGTTTGATAACATTAACCATTGTCCTAGAGCGACTTAGGAAATTTGCAAACTTTGGTATATTATAGCAGACGCAGAAATGACTATTGTACTTTTGCTCTTCCATACATAACTTGCATTTTCAAGGACATTCTTCAGTCTCACCTGTACTTATATACTTTTTTTAATTCCAAAATATAGATTTCAGACAAGAAAAAGAAGGATAAGAAAAAGGGGGAAAAAAACCTAAACAACAAAACAATAACATAAATGCTGTAAAGGATACAGTATTCATGTTATTAAAAATGGGAAACTAGAACACTTTTCTTTCCTTTTTCACAGGACAGTGAATAAATAATGCAATTTATCAGTGAAGTGACCCTCACTGACAAAATTTCATAATGCTCTTAGCAAAAACTCTCTGTACAGTGGAGGTGCATTCTATAAAAATACAAACAGTTGGGAGTATTTGCTGGCACAAAGATATCTGAGAACATCTCTCTGCAATTCACATCTGTTTGAGTTCTCATCAACAAGGGGAAATCTTCCATTTTATACACACCTTTGTAATACACAAGCAGTGAGGCTCTACAATCAACTGGAAACCTAATGTTTTATATTTCATTTCTCTTTGGACACTGTTAATCAATGCTGTGGAAGTGAAAACTAGGTACAGACAACAGAGGGTAAAATTTAGTTCAAAAGATAGTTTTTTCATGTATGCTACAAACATAACTTATGCATCCAGCACAAGCCATAGAGATTAAGTTAATACCACTAGTGGAAGCAAAGACGATGATTTGGATTCATAACAGTTGTCCATGGGATGATTCAGTTTGTTAAGCAGATGTATTTATTTCCATCTGAGATTCTTTGTAGTATCTTCTTTGATCTCCAACTTATTTGGGAAAGTATGATTGTTCTGCAGGTCATGTGTCATATCTGCTAGTTTTGTGGGTCTGTCTCAGGTATCCTGCAGTTTCTTCAGTGACACTAGATCATTTTAGATATCTGGACCCTCCTTTGGCTATGGTAAGAAAGACAGTTAGCTGACATATGTGGAAAAACACTAAAATTTAGTTATTGAAATTAAAATTACTTAACCTCTTATCCTAGAGACCCAGAAAGTATGCACATCCAAAATTTCTTCTTAGGCAAACAGAAGAGTCAGCATTAGTATCTGGCAGAATTATAGTACTCACTCTCAATACCCCAAAGCTATTTCGGGGTACATGAAGGTAACAAAAAACCCAGACAGGTTACTGGGTATATTCAGTATCAATTTCTTATGGGAAAATTGTGTTTCTCTTTTCTGAATGAATGACAAATTCTGTGGCTGAAGGGAGTGCAGTGAACTCCATTTACCTTGTTTATATCAATTTTATATAATTATCACCATTATATCAAGGTCTTCCATGGAGTCCTGGTAGCCAAACTGAAAATTAGATGGATGAAGTATAATCTGGATGAAAAATTTGGGCAGTCAGACCAAAGGGGTAATGGCCAGTGAGTCAATGTGAACCTAGTGATCATTAAGGCATGTTCCTCTGAAACTGATTTAAAGGGATGATACTTTAACAACTTTGACAGTGACCTCGATGATGATTCACCCTATCAGGCTCTTGTATTTCAAATTGGGAACCATGGTTGATATGCTGGAGGGCTGGACTGTTCTTGCTGATGAAAGAATAACCAAGCTGAAAAAATGAACTAAAAAGAATCTCATAATGATCAATAAATGATCAAAAGTATTCTTCTACTTGGCATACAGAAAGTCCATCCAGGCTGGGAATAGACTGTTGGTAGTATGTCTTTAAGATCTGACCTGGGATCAAGATATGTTTACAGCAATGAAGACCAAATGCCCACTGGACTGTGTTAGCAAAGATGAAGTTAGCAGACTGAGGGTGTACTTAGCAGATTGAAGCAAATGGTTATTCTTCTTCAACCAGTGATTTTGAATTCAATGTGTGTATCTGGAGTACTCTGTCTGGTTTTGGACCCCTGGTAAATGGGATATATCAAACAGAATCTACTGGAGAATAACCAAGATAACTGGAAAGGCTAGAAAAACATGACATATCAGAAAAGGTTGTTGAAACAGCTTAGCATAGAGAAAACAAGGATAGGGAAGAATATAATTCCGTCTTTCATTACTTAAGAGGGAGTTACAGTAAAGACAGAACTCAGTTTTTTCCTTGGATGGGTACAACGAAAGATCAAGGGCTAGTAGCCAAAATATGAGTAAGAAAAATTATTCTTGGGTATATTATTCACTGTTAAGGAGATCAAGCACTGGGAAAGACTGCACAAAGAGGTGGAGGAATCTCTCTCCCTAGTGATTTCCAAAATTTAACTTGCCAAGACCCTGGGCTGCCCTCTTTTGAGCAGGGTGTTGAATCCGTCTGAGTGTCTTGGTTTGGAAAAGACAGGTGTCTGCTAGGGAGGGCAGGGCCTCCCTTGGAATTCAAACCCCCTACCTCCAAATTATTATAATTTTGAAAATTAGGGGGGTTTCAGGCAAAGATATGTGGATAGGAATAAAAGTTCTTTACTAGTATGTATAACAAAGCAAACAAACAACAACTACAGTATTAATAAACAGAAACCAGGAACCTCCAGGGGCTTTGTTTCACAAATTCCAGGGAAGTTTGATCTCAGTGCCTCTGTAGTACTCTCAGAGCACCAAGCTGGAATGGTAGAAAAATCCCAGGCTGGAGGATGAGATAAACTGGAAGCTCCATGGTGGTAGCTGGAATGGCAGGATGTCCCCAGCAGGCAGGGGTGGGATGTCTCAACAGGGCAGGGTGGCAAAAAGAGCAGTGCTGAAGAAGCTGCGATGGTGGGGGCTGGACCAGCTCCAGCAGGGCAGGTAGAGGAGCTCAGAATTATTGTGAACACAAGCAGATGATGGTAGATTTCCCAGGACTGGACTTGGTGGTGACAGTCAGCTCCTCCCACAGCAAGCAGCAGCCTGGCCATCCTCTCCCCAATGCAGAGAGCAAGAGAGTGTAGCTGCCCCCAGCCCCTTTTGTTTTTTTCCTTGCCCCCAAAACCGGCATTATCTCCCCCTCCTGACTTTTGGCCACCTCTTTGTTTTGGTCAAACACCCATAAGTAACCAATAGTTAGTCTCCTAGTAACTTATGGGAAAAAAATTCTGTAAGTAAAAAAGAAACAAAACTAACCCCCAACACCTGAGTCATCTGCCCTCCTGCAGCTTCCCCCTTACAGTAAAATGAAAATAATTGATAAGCCTTTTCACCAAATGCACATACCAGAAATATTTTATGCTATTCTTCTCCCTCTCCCTTATATATTTTTTATATATTTCAAAGCTGAATCTCCTAACCTTCTTCTAATGATGAGTCAATGTCCTGCATTCATAAATCTGCAGCAAATGCCAATTTTCAGTATGCCCTCCTCCAGTCCAATTACCCTCCCTCAGTTATAGAATTGTCACTGAAGAGCCAGGACAAAACCAGAGGAGTATTCTTAATCAAAAAGATAACTTTCTCAAAAGCAAAATGTGGAAATTGATTTCTGAATCCCATCAAAACATTTTACAGTGGAAAAGAAAGAGAATTTTGTTTTATATTTTTTCAAACTTCTAAAAATTGTAATTTTTTTGTATTTTTTTAAAATTTCCTTATTATTTTATTTTATTTTATTTGGTTTTGGAGTAAAGAAATTCAATTGATAGGAGATTGCAAGCAAATAAATAGTGAGACTTATCTGTAATACCAGCAAGCTAACACTTCTGCTCTGAGGGTTTTCAAGACAACTATTTCACCTTGTGTGATTTTATTGGTATTCAAACCACACTGGAAGAAACCAGAAAGGGCCATGTTACAATTTCCATCGTGCTTGTTTGTGAATTGAAGCGTAAGCTGACATCTTGTAGGAGAATCAAAGAATGCAAGTAACATAGTTCGTAAACCTGCTTTCCTCAGGTTTCACCAATTTCAGATATAATTGCAATAGTAAATTCTGCTCTAGTTTTGACTCCAAGTAGAAGATAAGTTGCAAATTATATTTGTTATTTTAAATATTACATCAGTATTAGAGAGAGAGAGTAATGATTTTGCAGACATGGCACTGGATTAAGAAAAGCATAAACATATACACACAATGTGTTAGAAATATCATGCATTGGACAGTCATAGGGAAAATAAAAGAACATTACCAAATTCAGCATGGCTGGTAAATATGGTAAAAATAACTATTCACCTCAGATATAGGAGGCAGAAGTTTAAGGTACTGCTTCTTTCAGGTTTAGATTGTGGATTTGAACTTGAATGTTCCTGGATAATTCTCCTAATTATCTCATCACTTTTGAATACTTCCAACCCNATTTTATTGTAGTAAATTTTACTTTCATCAATAAAATATTCTATGCTCTTGCAAATATGCTGTTCTCCATCTACTTTACAACCAGAGTCCCAAAGACACTAAATCCTTTAGATAACTCAGGCACTTGCAGATTGCCACATTTGACAATCCTTTCACCTATTCTTCTTCCTAAGGATATGTCATTCACACCCTGTCTGGAAATTCAAGTTACCCACTGGTTACTGCATTCCACAGAAGTTGTGAGATGGATTTTTTCATATCCATTCTATAGTCACTTTCGTGTGTATCTGATTCTATCTAACTTTGAAATGCAGTCTTTTATAGCAAGTTTGCCCTAACCATCACTTCATAGGCCTTTTTGGAACAGTTTGTCCTAAGTCTTTTCGGGTGATGTTGCTCCATATAACATAACATAAATATTCACCAGGGCAGGAAAATACTGCAATTCAGTTGTGATTATGCAACTATGTGAAATGATTAAAGTCCATACTCTAAATCAAAATTAAGTTATTGCATATGGTGGACCAGGTTCAGCACAAGAGAATGAGAAATGCTGCAGTTGCATTAGAGACTTGTAGGGCTACAGAGGGCTACTTCCTTCCCAAATTCGGTAAAATAAAGATTTTTGCAAGGGTCACCCATATTTCAGGCACTTCCAAACCACTTGTGTTTCAGGGCATCTGAGAAATAAGTTTCCTGCTTTCTATTCATTGTGAACACAGTCACTGGGCTTTCAAATAGAACTCACATCTATCAAAATTGAATGAAGTCTAATTTAGGTCTGATACGCCAATTCTTCCCTTTACTAGAAATTTCCTGCTGGTTGTGCTAAATACCTCCATAAATAAATAGAAGTACTCACTATTACAAAAAACTACCCACATTCTACAAAAAGAATTGCCAACAGAATATCAATTGGAACAAATCCTTAGGTAAACAACCACTTGAAATAATCATCATAATAATATATTAGTATTTGAAGTACTCAGCTCTTGATTTTCTTGTGAGAAACGACTTTTATTCTGTTACTGAAAACTGGCATTTAAGGTGTAAGAATACTATTCTCTTTTACAAATCAGTACAATAACAATATGAACAGTGAAATTTTTAACCACCTGCATTACTAAAAACAGAACCAGGCACATCACAGACCAATTGGGAACCTGAGAAAAAGGGGGAAGTGTTACTCAAATGTGTGATCTAGGATGGCTGTAATGGGTCTATCTCATATAAGTTGGCAGGTATTTTAATAAGTGATACAGCAAAGATAGAACCTGAGGAAGGAAAAGAAACTTGTTTCTGATAATAAAACCTTTGCAAGCAGCCAAAGTAAAGCTCACTTTCCATGAAGATGTTGCCTATGAAATGCAGAACAAAGAGAAACTTGCCTGTAGTTTTTGCAGGGAGTAAAATATTCATGCTCTTCCCTTTTGTAGTGTCTAATTTTATTTAGCTTTGCGAACTGGATCATATGCTGCCTTAAAGTGTGCTTATGCAACAAAAAAATGAGCATTATCACTAAGAAAGAAATAGACCCATAGAGAAAGAAAATTTAGAAAACCCTCAAAAATACTCTACCAGGTCTCAATGCTTCTTATATTATAAGAGAACAAATGAATGTAAAATCACTTATGCTTTCTGAAATGATCAACAACAGCCTGATATTTCCAGGCTGTGGTGTGGTTTAATTGTAAGCAAATTTATTTGGGTTTATTCTGTTGTATACAATATATAATATGTACATGGATATAGTATTTTGCTATGACTAACAATGACCAGGTGCCCTCTGACTTACAGAGATATCATATGAAAGCATTGTTGAATAAAGAAGTAGCTGGTCACCTCATCTATATAGTCAGTACACACTTGAGTCCAGACCACCAATCTCTGTATTTTGAATCACTTTCTATTTCTAAATCACAATAAACTGAAGGATTTTGTGAGGACAGTCAGACCAGCTCAGATCTCAAAGAGGACTGGCTCACACAAAATGCTCTATCCCTCCTGGCAGTACTGATGAAACCAACTTGATTACCTGAATATAGCCACTGGTAGAATTATAGCTCTGATCAGTAGCAACAACTAAACCAATTCCACTTTTCAGACAGGTCTATACAAAGGTGATGAAGCTATTGTAATGAAGAAAGGAAGCAAGCAGTAAATGCCTAGGTATTATAAGGTTTCCTGATAAATTAAAATACTAGTCTCAACTGTGTTGTTCAGTACAATAAAAAAAACTGTATTTATTCTTGTGGAAAGCATAGTCTGGAAGCTAGAAGTTATGTTGTCATCAGAATTTTTCAGTTCCTTCTGCAAACATACCTCTTAACCTGACAAAATGTCATAATACTATTTATGCTTGTAACATTAATGATATTGCATGCTTAAGGAAAAGAACTGGTGGAAACATCAGTTTTATCTATACTGATAAATAGCATAGGATCAGGTTACCACTAGCCTAGAAGACAAATGGCATAACTTGGGTGAATTTCATTCACACAACACTTGATTGTGTGATTTCACCTCAGTTTCAGGTGGCTCTTATACATTAATATAATTTTAATTCTACTTTTATGTTTGAGTGTGGAAATAAGGTTACACAGAACAGAGAGAAACAAACCACTATAAACATTTCTGTGCTGCCCATTGTGAATGATCTTTGTCATGTGGTACTCCCAAACTCATGCTTGGGAATCTTCTTGGAAAATGCCAGTAACACCAACACAGTAATAATTTAGGTAGTATGAATAACCAGTATCCCAAAGCTGAAGCATGTTTCTTTTTCTTTTTTAACGATATAGATTTGGTCATTGAAACCATGACTTTAATTTAATGTGTCAATGGAATTAAGCATAATGAAATTGCCAGAAAGCCAATTTCCATCACATCCACATTTTTAAAATGTAATCTATAAACTTGCCCTATATTGGCAGACAAGTCCTTCAGTCTTTAAATTAAAGGGTTAGATCTAATAGCATGGATAGTTGCTGAGGAATATTTCTGGGACTCGTGTGGTTACCTTTCATTGACTTCCACCCCTTTGGAAAGGATTTTTAAAAGAGAAGAAAAAATTACAGTGATGGTTGCCTATCCTTGCTTTGAGAGAATTGCACTCTTACCTTGGTGTTGTGAGTTAACGCCAGGCTAAGATAAATCCCCACTGAGTCACTTGTGCACCACAACCCTCCACTCCCCTTTCAAATGAGGGAGAGTATTAAGAGAGCAAAAACAGAGCATGGATCAAGTCAAGGACAGTTTGTAAAGTGGGGAAGATGGGGGTGGGGAAGAATCCCCCAACAAGTGATGCAAAAAAACCCAGTCACCATGACCAGACCAATGTCCGTCCAGTCCCCAAGCAATGGCTCTCTTCAAATATACAGACACACATTTGATTTCTGAATATGATGTAACAAGGCATGGGGTATCTCTAGTCAGTTTTGGTCAGCTGTCCCAGCTGTGTCTACTCCCAGGTTCTTGCTCACTTCAAGCTCTATCTCTGAGGGCTGGAGGGAGGAGCAGACAGCCTGGACATCGGGCAGGAAATGTTCAGCAATAGGGAAAACATCTGTGTGTTTTGGTTGCCAGTCTAAACAGCACTATATGAATAGATGTGAAGAAATCCAGCTGCATCCCTGTCAAACCCAGTACATTTTGTGTTGATATCCTTGAGTTTGATTTTTTCCCCCCTTTCATTTACTCCCATCCTAGTCATTGTCCTGGCATTGCAGCATTCTATAGCGATCAGCAATTAGAAGCTAAACTTTTTATCTTTACACATAATCTGTTCCTCACATCTTTGTATTCATTTTTCTATGTTGATATAATTTATGATAAATTTGAATGTAAAACTTGAGAAAGCATCAAAATTTTTATAGACTGCCTACATCAATGTGGGTCGAACAGTGAAAAGTTAGATAAGACTGAACAAATTCAAAAGGATCAATAAGCTTCCTCTGCCTAGAGAAATTACAGTCTTACAGAAGGGAACTTACTACTCAAAAATGTAATTATTTAGGCAACAAATTTCTTAGAACTCAGATATTTGATTCCTTCTGTCAAGTATACTTACCTTCTGGAAACAAAACCCCTTACAAATTCAAAGTTTGTAAAGGAAATTGCTTTTCTTCTTTGCCTTTTGTCTGACTAACTACTGAAACTAAAAGTAACATAACTGACATCATGCAGCAAACCATTTTCTGAGCAGGTGGCTTGGAAATTGCACTAACACGATTCTTATTAGCAATGAATAAAATACTTTGAGTACTGTTAATACTTGCACTGTTATTTTCAAAACATTCCATTTTTCCCCTCAACAAAAATAACTGTTCAGCTTCAGGAACATGACATCTTTGTTAGAAAAATCAGAAAATGTTTTAATGTTAGTTAAATGTATGCTACTGCCTTTTTTTCCTAAACAAGGGTTAAGATATAATGTAATTGTTTAAATGGATCCTGACTGTTTTCTGAGAGAGAATTGAAACCTAGTTAATATTTTTAGACAATTAATAGTTCTGTAACTATTATTTTCTCTCAGTGTTATGCATGAAGTAATTAACATTCAATGTTTTGAAATGTATTATTACCTTGATATTAGAAATGAAATATTTTAGTAGATATACTCATTATTCTCTTGGATGCTGCAGCTGAGAATTCCTATTTTTTCCATACTGCAACATCCAGTTCCACAGCTTTGTCTCTAAAGGAAACCACTCAATCCATGCATAACTTCATTTAAATCTGAGAACTCCATAAATATACAGTGTTCTTGTTTAAGAAATGAAATTGCAAAATCAGAATGACAGTTCTTGCTTACCCATGTTCCGTTTAGGATCTTGTCCTAGATCACCATGATTGAATTAGTATTTTGCATTTCAGACTGAAGAAAAACTACAGATATCATTATGGCGAAGGGCAAAAGAATGTTAAAAATTATTAATTTTCATATTGAAAATTTCCCCTCAGATAACAGGCTAGAGGTAATTATTTCTTCCTTTCTGTAAGTTTTGGGGGTTTTGTTTTAAATTCCTATTATGTCATGTAAATTTCCCTTTTCCTAAGAACAGCTGCCTATTGAATTCAGAACTTCAGTTATTGTTCTATTCTTCAAAAAAAAGCTTTGTGACTCAGCAGCATTATCTAACCATAAGCTTATTGCTCAATTATCTCTGTTGTTAAGTCAAGGAACAGAAGTTTTTTTTAATTACTTGCAATATTTTTTTGAGATATGTTAGTATGACTTTTGGGAAAAGTACAGGACAAAAGTACAGGGCAAACTTTATGTTCTTTATAATTTAGTAAAAATGCCTTTTATCTTAATAAAATGGACTTAACTGAAGACTTAATGGTACAAAATGTTCTCCATAGGTCAATGGAAATTTAAGCAGTGATGCTGTTGCTTGGTTGATATATAATAGTGGACCTTTAGGTCCAAATCTTCCAACTTTCTGTCAATACCATGTCTCTGCAAAGCCTTACAGATTGCTTATAATTCTTACTTTTATTAGAAATTAAGTAAGCTTTGCTTCTACTTGCAAAATTTCAAGGGTATCTTTAAAGTGTGTTCCCTGAGGAGAATGCCAGCAGTATCCAAGCACACTTCCTCAAGGTGCTGAAAGTTTTAAAGGCTGATTGGATGGATTCATATCAGACTGCAGATATCAAGTGCAAGATTGTGAGACCTTTATAAAACACCTATGGCTTTGATTAGTAAAATAAATCAAACTAAGTGCTGTTTTATGACCTTTAACCACAATTCAGGGAAAGCTAATGCTGTTGGCTGACAACAAGACAATTTTCCTGTAATGGCAGCTATTAAATCCATGGGAAATCAAGACATTATCCAATTCACATCAATTAATCTGATACTTTGGCTAAGGAGAACTAATATGCCACTTTGTTAACAGGACACATAGTAAAATATAATAACTGTACTAGGGTTCAGTTTAGTAGCAAAACTAAGGTTCTGTGCTCAGGTATCTTTGTTTTTGTTATTGATCTTCAAACCTACTTTTAATTAAAAAGCAACTCTCCTCTTCTGGTTTTGCAGTATCTATGACTGTTTGCAAAACAAAACAAAACAAAGCAAAACAAAAAACCCACCACTACCACCACCACAACAACAAAAACCTCCTATGTTGTAGTCTTTTAAAGCATCTGACATTACTGAATTGAAATATTCATGAATGAAATATTATACAACAAATGCTCTAGACCAGCAGAAAAGGAAATATGTAAAAGATAAGTTGTTTCCCAATGTTTCTTTTCCACATTAAGGTAAATGTATAGACTATAATGATGTGTATCTGAAGAAAGGATTATTTCAATGAGAAAAAAATGAAGAAGAATCCAGCCAGCAGAACAAAGTATTACATCACATGTTAAGGAAATAAATTGGTCCTGCCGAAGATTATCTCTTTAAAGAACTTGTTTGAACAGTTCGCGACATTCGTTATAAGGAATTCTCAGAAGGAAGGTGAAAGTCATACTAGAGTTTAGTATAATTTGTGCTGAACGTTATTAAAATATTGAATATATTTGCAAGTTATAACACGTAAGTTATAACTTTTATATAACATTTTGCCAATGAATAGGCAAATGATTTTATAAACTATAATGATTTTAGTCATAGTTGGCCTTGTCAATCTTCCATCCTTACATAAGTTACAGGTGGAACAGCCCAACAGCTAAGGGCTATATTGGTAGGTCAAAGGACTGCCATGGGTTTAGATTTTGGGTTCGTATACTATTATCCACTTTTGTCAGACTGCAACACTTGTGAATATTAGGAAAGAGGACAGCAGCTTTTAATGTTTGGAGACAGGTGAGTCCTTGATGAATACATAAAGGTCTGAGTGAGAATAGCAGAGATAAAAATCTTTACAGGTCAGATGGTCAGGAGTAGGATAGCGCAGGTATACACAAGATTATCTTCCTCCTGTGGAAATTGTATATGATCAATCCCTGAGATTCCCACGGGACAGAGTACACATGGTACTGCTCTTGTGAATGATCACTATAGGGCCATTATTTATAGAGAGCTTCATTTCCTACTTTTTTACCACAGCATGGACATTTTTCTTGTAAACCATGTAGATACAATCATAAATAGCACAGCACATCTCTCCAATTTAAGTAATCTCAGCAGAGCATTGTAAATGACATAAACTTCATTACAGAATAAAATGGTTTATTCTTCATGTCTGATGTATTTGAACTATTCCTTGGTGGTAGAAAAAGACAAGACAAAAGTGTCATGCAGCAGCTGAAGACCAGTCATCTAAATTAATCAAATATTAAAATCTCAGGAACTCTCTTAACATTTAAGACAAGCAAAATTGGACCCAGCAGGAACAGAAAGTATCCTTCAGTATTAAGGGCACTGGTAGAAATCAGTGTCGTAGAGAATGTGTTGTTCCAGATCCTCTTTTACTTAAATTATGCATACAATTATATATGCAATTTTCTTCCCATGAGAGTCAGTTGTGAAAGTCTGCTGTTTCCTGTTTCAATAGCAACAGTACCAACCTTGAAACACAATATCACAGAATCACAGAATATGTTGAGATTCAGCTAAAACTTAAAGTTCCTGCTTAAGACCCAAGGACTGCTTGCTAATAATTTATTGAAGCCTAGTGTATACAGGTGTTTCCTAGAAATATTAGCTGTGAGGTTCTTGTAATCATCGAACCATAGAAACTCAGAATTATAGAATGGGTTGGGTAGAAAGCAACCCAAGGATATAACCAAGTTCCAAATCCCTGGTGTGAGGAGGGCATCTTTCACTAGATGAGGTCATGGGCCATTTGCGACTTCTCTGGGCAACCTGTTCCACCCCCCTCATAAGAAATAATTTCACCCCTATATTCAATCTAAACCTACAGTCTCTCAATTTTAAAGCATATTCCCTTGTCCCTTAATAAAGGTATTGAACAGTATAAGTCCTAGTACAGTCCTCTGGGGGACACCACTCAGTACTGATCTCCATTCGGACACTGAGTTGTTGGTTTACAACACTTTTGATTAAGATGTCCAGCCAATTTCTTATCCATTGAATAGTATGCCCATAAACCCCATATTTCTACAATTTAGCAACAAGAACGTTATGTGAGATAATGTAAAAAGTCTTACAGAAATTAAGATAGATGACAACAACTGCTCTGACCTTATTCATCAACACCTTTTCTCCATTGTAGGTGACTAGATAAGCACCATTTGTCCTTGGTGGAACCCTATTGGCCATCTCTGTTCACTTCCTGCCATCTATATGCCTTGACATGGCTTCCAGGAGGAGCTCCTCTGTGATCTTACTGGGTATAGAGGTGAGGCTGGCTGATCAATAGTTCCAGGGTCTTCCTTTTTATCCTTTTTAAATGAGTGTGACATTTCCATTTTTCCAGCCACGAGTGACTTCACCTGATTGTGATTACCTTTCAAGTATGATGGAGACTGACTTTGACATTGCATTGGTTAAGTCCCTTGGGACCCTGGAATGGGTTTAACCAGGTCCCCTGGACTTGTGCACTGTCAGGTACCCTGGGTTCCAGGAACCCTCTGCCTTGAGATCCAAAGCTTCGAGATGTGGGAAGAGTTTCTGGTTAAAAGTGAAGCAAAATGTTCTAGGGTACCTCAGTCTTCCTCATGTCCATTGCCACTAGATCCTCTGCCTCACCTATTGGTGAGTGGGGGCTGTTCTATTTCTTTCATCTTTCTTTTCCGACTGACATACCTGTAGAAGTTCTTTTTCTTTACATAACTTCAAAAATTTAGACCCAGCTACACCTTTGCTTTCCTGATCCCATCCCTACACTCTTGGGCCCTAGGTCAACATTCTTCCCGGAATATGTGTCCCTGCTTCCACTGCCTATGTGTGTCCCTCTTGTGTTTCAGTTTGACTAGAAGGTCCTTACTCAGATATGCTCATCTCTTGCCTTCTTTGCCTCACTTCTTGTGCATAGGAATTGATACTTCTTGTGTTCTAATAAAAATGGCTTTATCCCTGGGAGCAGGGAACCTAGGGTTCCCATCCACCAGATCTTTCAGAAGACTGAATGTTCATTTCACAAATTTTAGGGTCTTTACTGTTCACCTAATCTATATTCCTGGAGATCATGAGTTCCAACAAAGCATGATCACTGCAGCTCAGTATACCACCAATATTGGCCTTTCCAATAAGTTCATCTGTACTGGTGAGGAACATATCTAACGCATGTTCTCTGGTTGGGCTTACTATCATCTGGATTAGAAAGTTGTCCTCCATGCATTCCTAAAATTACCTAGACTGCTTGCAGCTTGCTGTGCTGCTTTTTCTGCAGGTGTCAACGTGGCTGAAATACTCTATCAGGAGCAGGGCCTGCAGGCATGAGGCTTCCCGTAGTTGAAGTAAGAACATTTCATTGACATCCTCCCCTTGATCAGGGACTCTTTGCAAAATGCAAGCCACAAGGTTTCCTTTGTTGTTTGACCTCTAATTTTTACTCACAAACTCCTGACTTGCATTACCACTTTTCAAAAAAAGATCTGTGCAATCAATCCATCTGTTTAGGTAGAGAGCAAATCCCTCTACCTCTGATCCTCAAGAACAGTTTACAGCCATCAATTGCAGTGTTCCATTCATGTGATTCATCCAGCCAGATTTCAGTGACAGTGATCAGATCAAAGATTTCTAGCTCCTCTTTTTTGCTACCCATGCTGTGTACATTGGTATAGAGAGGCCTACAGCTGTGGAGGAGCAGAACAGGGTGCAGCCTGGTAGCTGTCAGAGTGTGCTGTCCTCCTTGCACCAACTGTTCGGCAGAATTCCATGCCACTCTTCCCAGGCACTTCTCCCTTTTTGTACAAACTGGTCATGTGACTCCTGGTCATGTTGCACTCCCCAAAGGCCATTTCCATGGAGTTTCCTCTGGTTTGAATTGGCCATGCTGTCATCCAACTTCCAGAGACCTCACAAGCCTCCTGGTCTTCCCAGCATACCACAAGAACTTCTGATGACACTGCTGCCGCTGCTTAGCATGGAACTGATCATAAACCAAGAGATATGGTATAATTAGAAGTATTTGATTTAAACTATTTTTACAATAATTACTTACGGCAAACAGCAACAAAACGAAATTAAATTATACCGGTTATTTTTATCAATAGCAAGGTACACTAGAAATGCCTCAAAATACAAAATTAATGTAATGAAATGTAAACAAGTGTTTAGGTCCTTTATAAACTTAAATAAACAGCCACTAAACCAAATAGTATTAATACTTGTAAACAATTCAGACAACCCATAGAATAAAAGAAATTATACAAATGTAACTTGTTATTTTCACCACAATTCTGGTACAATACTGTGCAGAATGTTACTGCTGAGATATTTTTAATAAAACTACAGATGCACAGAATATTCTGAATTGAAAGGGACCCACAAGAATCATCCAGTCCAAATTGTAAATAAAGGGACCATGGGGGATTGAAACCATAAGCTTGGTGTTATTATCACCATGCTCTGATCAACCCAGGGTTGATCAGAGCCAATCTCAGGGTCTGAAATACCTTTCAAAAATATTCAAATTTTCACATACAATTAGTGAATGTAAGTTTCAGACTAAACAGTTATAACTGTATCCAAAAAGAATACATGATAAATTTTCCACTACACAATCCATTATACAAGTCTTGCAGATGATCATAGGATTCTCTACAGCCTCTACAGGAGGACAGTTCCACAGCTACTGTTGTGCCACATAATGGAGGAGGCATACTCAGTGCCAGCCAGGGCTACTGAAGTGAGGGAGATATGCGTTTTGGCTTTCTTAACTGTCTGCTGCTTTCCATTTGGAAAACTGGTACCTTGACCAGTCATTAATTTCTATATGTTCTTCCTTAAATCCAGCATTTTAAAAAGATGCCTATGATTCTGCTTTAGACATCTGTACACTTGCATAAAGGCTCAGCCTTTTAGTCCTACTTCAATGGACCTTAAAATTGACTTAAATTGAAATCACACATGCTTTACTGACTTAAGTAAAAATGTACTGGCACATATGCAAAATTTCATTCACTATCAAGTTACCATTGCCTGGAACCAACGTTTCACTTCTTATGTGCTCAAAGCACAGTATGGCTGAAAAGAGTCAAACTGTACTGATTGTATTATAGTTAGTTTCTAAACCTCTACATTTTATAAGGTTAACTCTTTTATTGGTGAAACTGCATGAGAAAGCTAGGCTTCAGTGCAAAACAAACCAGCAAAAGCTCCCAACATGTACAGCTAAACGATAAGTCCACCATATAGGTTATAATAAAAATGCTGACACAATCTGAACCTCAGCTATTTGAACACAAGCTGTAATTGGTCCTATTATTAAAAACTTCAACTGGCTGCATATTTCACACAACTGATTCTGCAATCTGGTTGTCACTTTGTTTCAAAATGTTTACGATTACAGAAAAAGATTCTTTGTGCATTGTTCAGGGTTTGGGTTTTTTTTTCTGTATCTGGCATTCAGGTTTTCTTGATCAGCTTGATCTGTTGTCAATACTAGAAATTATTTCATTATTAATATTGCAGCTTAAGAACACAAACTGTAATTACACTTATAAATTTCTCTATTCCCATACCTGAGATTCACATTCCTTGGTCACTTCTAGCTCACACATAATTCGTGTCCGCCCTTTTCACCTACTAAAGTATGAAAGAGATTGCATAAGCCTCTTTTCCCCTGCAGCTCCTGTTGCTTATAACAATAGCAGTTGAGTGGAGGAACAGTAGGCATTCTCAAACCACAACTTCTGCATATATGCAAGTGGTTAAAGAGATGAGGAGTAGAGACAGAAACTGGTAGAACTGAGTTTGAACACCAGCACAGGTTCTGTGATGCCCTTTTGAGCAATCTTCCTAAACCAAGCATAAAACAAGCACAGATTATTTCTCCACTCAGCAAAGAGAAAACAGATTTGTATGTAGGAATTATAATCTGCTTCTTGCTTTCCATCTCAGGAGGCACAGTTATGTACAGCTGAGGTTTATGACAGAGTTAGAATTAATATCTTTCTATGTGGAAACACCAGTTTGTTTGGTTTGCAAAATATCTGAGATGACACATTTAGGATGATGTTTTTCACATCAGTGAACATTCAGTTAAAAGTATCCTGCTAGGCCCCACAAAGATATGCTGAGTTATCCAGTTTGTTCAAGGGTTAGAGTAAGAAAAGGACGTGATATGGTCTTTTTCTAAAATATTACTTTAAGCCATTTTGGGAGCATTTCAGTTGTAAGATATTTTCAGCTTATTTCTTGTTACAGTCATATTTTATCACTAGACATAGCTCCCTGCATGTTTTTGAAGAGTATTTTCCTTTCCTGCTTGTGACAAAGGGTTGATCCAACTCACATTATACTTAATGGGGATCTGTCAGATATCATTTGAGTTGATTCAAATCTGTAAACTGCAGTCCTGGACACTGCTGTCTAGCACTACATTTTATGCAAGTAAAATCTTTTCATTTAGGTGAGCAACTACCATGCAATGCCATTGCAAACCTTTATATATAGTATTAAAAATAATATAACAGGTTTGAAATTAAGTAATATTATCTGTAAACTAAGAAATGATAATTTATATCACCTAAGAGTAAGACACAAATTGTTCTTCAATAACTCTAAGAAATGAGGAATTATTCATACATTTATCACAAAATTCCAGAAGTTCTGTCTGACAGTTCAGGTCATCTTCCTTAAAGACTTTCATCAGCAAGCATTCTTGTGCTTTTTTTGTGCTGGAAGAGTGAGGTGTCTATCTGCCTGGCATCTTTATCAATGAATAACATCCATCAAAGATAAAAAGACTTGTGGAAATGATGAAAGGGTTCTCAACTAAAGAATTTCTGGTAGAGGTGGTGTCTCCACTAGAAACGTCACCTGTGTAAATTACAGTGTACCAGCTGCTACAATAGTTCAGAGTTTAGAGAATCACAGCACAAACCTGAGGCTGATTGTAAAATACTAAGGTACCAGATCTTGGAAATTAAACACAAGAACACAAAACTGATTAGAATATCTAGAAATCTTGATAAAATTCTTCATATGACATGAATAATATCACAGAAATTCTAGGAACAATTCTGGGAACAATTTTTTTTTCTCTTTGGAGAGTTGATATTCCAGGAAAGACAGGTAAGGAAAGAAATATTGTCTTTGTTCATCATATTTATATCTAGACTTTATTAAGGTTGAGAAACAAATATTTTTATCCTGGTACAAGAAAAACAAGAAGAATGGAATAATAGCAGTAATCCATACAGACCTTTATTGAAGAGCTTGATGAGGCATTTCTTAGCCAATTCAAAGATTAGATTTTGGTGGCAGCAGAGAATTTTACTATGATATAGTGCTATGACAGGTTACAGACTGATGATCAATCTCATGAAATGCACTGGGAAAAAACTGTGTTTAGAAGGTTAGAAAGGGACCAACTAATTTAGATTTAGTTTTGCGTAATAGGGAGAATTAATTGAGATGGAAAAGGTATACTGTTGTATGGGGTGAAAGTAATCACAAGATGTTAAATTGAACTACCCTAAGGAAATAAGTGATAGAACAACTAAAATCAGTGTAGTTTAAGAAGTCAGGCTTTGATAGAGAACTCAAGAAACTCATATGATAGATCATTTGGGAAGATAACCTGAGAGAGACAGAAATGCAGCAAATCTGGCAGTTACTGGAAGAAACAATATTTATGCACAGTATCAAAATAGTTAATGCAAGAAGAAGATGGTAAGCACAGTTAGAAGAACATTTTAAATACTCAGAGTGTCCATAGTGACTTGAAAAGCAAAAAGAAATCATATAAAAGGGTCCTATGGTTGCGGATCATATAACTGAAAAGATTAGAAAGAAGGAACCTATAGTTGTAAGGATAAATCTAGAAACAGGACAGAGCATATGAGCATCAATTAGTAAGAGAAATTAAAGAACAAAACATGAGATCCTAAAACTGCGTAAGATAAAAACTAGAAGAAATACTGATCCAACTCTAACTGGGAAAAAAGCAAATAAAAACTGGAGCTTTATCTTCCTTCTTTGTCAAAGTCTGAATTGAAACTCAATAATTTGACAAGAAGATGGTCTGATTCTGGAAAGAAAAATTCATTGTTCATGGTTCTAGATATTTCTCAAAATCACATTAAAGTGTTTGGGCACTGTGTGAAGAATTTAAAATATGAACGGTACTTTTAGAAAATGTATGTGTAGGAAATCCTTAGAATACTGAAAATGGAACAAGAAAATTCATAGACCTATCTTCAAAAGTTCAAAATAAGGAGGGACAAAAGATTTAAAATGGCCAGGTTTGGTCCCAGACAGTTCTAAAATATATAGTTATCTCATTTCTACATCCAAATAATTAAAAACTAGTTAAGGCAAATATTTAAATATTAATGTCCTTGCTTAAATTTTCAATAAAGGTACATTTAAACTAAAGAAACCTGTATGTGTGAAAGGCTAGGATGTGGACACAGTGTACCCGACCATTGACCATAACAGGGCATTGGAGCGAAGCAGACAACTGGAAGCCAACCACTGTTTGACAGAAAATTTCTCTCATCCCTCTACAACAGGGAATACAATTATTCAGCTCTACTTAGCACTGGTGATCCTTGGTTGCAATGCCACAGTCAGTTTCAGGCACCACAGTTTAAGAAAGAAAAAAGGAGCCCAGAAGAGGATGACATATATGGCAAGCATATTAGAGAGTACATGAAGCAAAAAATAATCAAATTGCCTTTGCTGGAGGCAGGAAGTGGAAAGACAGTCTCTTAATTATTATGGGTTTCTATGAAGAAGTAATGAAGATCATAGGAAAGGACAAGTAGAAATCCATTTATTTTGTAAGAAGCTATAGGTAAGATATTAACTTTGTAACGTTATGAAACACTGGACCAGATTACTGCATGTTACTATAAAACAGTTTCCACAGCGGTTTTCAAGAGCAAGTTAGAAAAATATTTATTAGGATGTCTTCACTGTAAGATGATACAGGTGATTTTTCAAGCTGTCTTCTAATATTATAGTTGTACAATTTTACTTGTCTTACATATTGTCAGCATGAATAGAGTATATTTTGTATCTAGAATACAATAGAAAGCATCAGATGTAATGTATTTTATGCCACTGTTAACATTCCATTAGTGGCTGATTAATGTGGAGGTATAATATTTTAAAAAGAGTGTTTAAAATGGAAAAGTGAAGTCTCTTAAATATTAATTACAGAATCATAATGATATATTTGTAATGAGATTTAAAAAAAACAACAAAACACTACACCTCTATCCTTTCTAAACATCACCCATTTGTTGCAACATTTACTATTTAAGTTGTGGTGTAATCAGATTCAGAAATATTCTACATGGTAATTGTCTTAGACTGTTGATATCAAATAATACTTTAAAAAAAGTCTTTTGAGTTAATTAATTTTAGAGTGCACTGTGAGAAATCCAAATAGGTGATTGTACAAGACAGTTGAGTGAGATGACACTGGGGCCTGAATGAAGACTCTGAACTTCTGCAATGCAAACATGTGACCTATGTTTTCTTGTAGTTACAGAGAAAGATCTTCTGGGTGCTAAGCCAAACATAAAAATTAAATTTCAATGTATTTCTGTATTTAAAGAAGTGTTTTTAAAGCCCTTCTAAGTCTAGGATCAAATGCATGGCACAGACTAATTGTATTTCTTATATCAGAAGATTATCTTCCCAGTTAAAAGGAAGATGAAAAGGTCAGGGTATTTTTAGAAATCTGGTTAATTGATTAAACTGCTGGCTAGGTGCTACTGTCTTATTCAGCTCACTCCATTAAAGTCATCCACCTTTAATCACAAGCCATTTTTGAGGTGTTAATATACAAGTAGATTTATAATGCCATTCATTGTAACTGATTTCATAATAACTGGCAATTTTTGGCCACTAATTCATTAAATAACCATATCTGGAAATACCCAAAGCAGTCTTGAGCATTAAAACAGTTCTCTCCTTTTGAGCCCTTGAAAAAAAATGAGCCATTCTCCACTCCCTTCTCCTTCCAACAACATACTTTCATTGAAAGCCTACATAAAGGACTACAGGTGGAGATCATTCTGAAACTTACCAATTGTGTGTGGGGGTTTAATTAATGTTATGACCAATATTTTGCCATTTGTCACTACAAGTAATATAAATCCTATGTAAATTTGAGAGATACTTGAATCCATTTATCACAAGTATGAAATATAATTGTTCACATTGTGTAAGATTCCTTAGACGTAAGAAAAGGAAGATTTCATCTTGACTTGCATCACAGGAATGGGGTTTACTGACTTTCTGCATTTCACAGAATTTTTAGCAAATCAAAAAGTAGTTTACTTGTGTCATTTGAAATTAAAAAACTTCTGAAGCATTCAGCTGTCACAATCAAGGCAAATTCAAATCACAACTCTTGACTGCTGTACTTAATACATCCTTTTGTTTGCTTCAGTTTATCTTTGCATGTCCAGCTTAATTAAATACTCTTGATCACTTATGAGCTCCTGCTGAACCACATTGTCTCACACAAAGCATCACAAGGCAAAGTTATTGAGAATCAACATGCACAAAAAAGCACATCCTCCAAATTAATCTTTTCCATTATATTTGGACCTCTGGAGACAACGCATTTTTTCAAATCAAGAATTTTTTTTTTTTTTTTAACAAGCACTAACAATTTATAGAAAAAAAGCACAACGCCCATCCTGAAAATATTTTGTGTGATGGTTTTGTCAAAGGTCATGACAGGGTGTTTAACCTTCTTTTGTAGCTGAAAAGTTATATTCTTATACTTCTTCTTAATTATTTTGACTGAATTATCTCTCAATAAGAAAGATGGCTAAGAAGCAGGAAGTTCACATGGAAAGCCAGAGGATTTGGGAATTTTGTGAAAACTCTAGTTTAAAGGAAATCTTGGTTTATTGTTGTTGTATAAAACAAAAGTCCTGTCTGGGTTCTGTGTTTATTTATTTGTTTGTTGTTTTTTGTTGTTGTTGTTGTTGTTGTGGGGGTTTTTTTTTGTTTTTTGTTTTTGGTTTTTATTTTTTTTTTTTTTAATTAGTGCCTTCATTTGACTGTGTAGACATTCATAGAAATGAGACATGAAATGAATAGGGACAAAGACCTGAAGCTTAGAGCAGTCTCTGTTGCTAAATCTGGTCTCTTTTGGTTGGCAACGTGGCTTTTTGCATTTCTGCCAGGCAGCAGGACAGCTTTCTCAGAAGGTGTGCAAAGAATCAGCTCTCCTTTTCTGGAAGAGGTGATTCCAGACATGTCATTTCAGATACAACAGTTCTGGCTTCACAAGAGGGTGTGGAAGCCCCAGCTCCTAGGGTGTAACTACCAAATTACTAGGTGGGGTGTGACTAACAGTTTTTATTCTCTCTTCCATCATCTTGAATCCATCTGGTTTTACCACTCTGAATACCCTGCCTTGGGGAAAGTCCGTGTAAAATGTGACAGAGTTCTGGATTGCCACATGGGATAAATTATCATAATAGCCTCTATTTCCAGGCCAGAATACTTTTGTCATATGATCCATACCTCACATTATTGGACAATGGATGTTGTTACTTTTGGTTTTTAGGCAGAGCTGGAGAGTGATCTGTGTGATCACAATCTCAGGTATATATTTTTATACTGTTAAGGCTCAGGATTTGGGTTGTCTGAATCATAACCTTCAGAGAACTTTGCCTCCAACTCCTAACAGTAAAGCAGAGATAGATTGCTACCTTGTGTATCTAGACCGCAAAATCCTTAGGAGAGGGTCCTTTTGTACTCCCAAGTTGTACACTTATGTTGACATGCTAACAGTGAACACAAGAAGGCCCAATAAATATTGTCTGATGTTGGGGCTTTACTGTTTTTTCCAGTTCCCGTACTAAAATTGAATTTATGGTAGAATTTCTTTTCAGCAAATCAGTTCAAGTATTTATGAAAGCTCATACCATATGATGTTACCAGGAGTCTAAGCTTCATTCACAAATTTCTGGACAGAGTGAGTTTTGCTCAAATGATAACATTCTCTTCTTTAAATTAAGACATTTCTCCCAGATAACCACGTTTCTTTATACAGTGAAAAAAACACTTGTAGATAAACTTAGTAAGAATAGCACCAATGCATTTTACTGTTCCTCAACTCTTTCTGTTGTATCTTGCAGCTCTGTCTCTCTGGTGCAGCCCCTCTGGCTGTGCACCCAGCAGCCCTGGCTGCGTTACAACAGTACCTTTGTGTGGGTCAATCTGCAGCACCGATCTTTTCTCAGCTGTAAGGCCATGATCAGAAGGAGGGACCTCCTTCACTTCTCGTGGGTTTTGGGAGTAGGTCTTTATTTTGGGGTACACAGGGGAGTTCCCTGGACCCAGGTTCAGAGTTTCCCCAGAGAGCGAGAAAAGGCCCCGACCCTGAGTCCTGGGGGGGTTTTTACCAGTTCCATTCCAAGGGGGTGGGTACAAGTCAAAACCAATAAAATGAGAACATGTACACATTCCAACATCATTGCAACAACAAGAACAAATCAAGCTAAATTGGGGTGGGGGCTTTGTTGTGTCCACCAACCACCGTCCATGCACTAGACCTTGGAGGTAATTTATGGATACAAGTTGCCAAGGAAGGAAAAGGATGATCTCAGGGTGGGAGGAACCAATCTGGGCAGAAGCCTGGGTTGTCTTGGAGACCTTTATCAACTTCTGATAAGAACAGGGGGCCTAGCTTACTCACTCTCTAACCAGCTAAGCTAAAATTACAGTTTACAATAAATGCTATCCTAACACTTATAAATCCACACAACACTACACTTTCCAATAGAAAGAAAGGAAGAATATCCTTGCATATTTGTTTCCATTTTAGGATCTAAAGTGTCTGAGAGTCAATATTTCCTCCATGAATCATCTTTCTTTACTATAGATGTTTTTACACCTAGATTGTCTTAGACACCATTGTAATGGTAATTAACAATAATTTCATTTTCTAACACCTGCCTAAAATGAGACACCTGCTCATCCATTTTTATTCCTCTTCATTAGACATTTTCCTGTATGCCTCTCCCATATTATTAAAAAATCCCTTTTTTATCAAAACGATTCATGTTTTAAAATAACTGCTCAGCATTACCCTACTATGTTTGTTGTAATAACTATACACTTTCCTTACAAAAAGCAATGTCTCTTAAAGCACCTTCATTTTATAAGTGGTAATTTTTTTAAACAGTGCAAATAATATATTGAAAATTACTTTTAGTTTGTTTTTTGTTTTTTTTTTTTTTTTCCTGATCAAAAATCTATTTTATTGTATTTATAATCTTCTCCTTTTTTCAGGCTTGTAGTTCCTTTTTCACTGTTGTAGGATTAAAATCCTTAAACCAGGGAAATTGCAAAAGCATTAGAACCACTACAGGTTTCAGAATATTTCACATTAGGTCTAGGATCTTGTTAGTGAAAACTTACAGCTCTGACATTTTCACTGCTATTGCATCTGAATTAAATACAGAAAAATCAGAGAATCACAGAATATGCTGCATTGAAAGGGATCCCCAAGGTTAGTGTTTACAGGATGCTGCAGAAGAGTTCTATACATGTAAGCATATTAGGATTAAAGTAATGCTGTGTGATAAAATAATTTGCTTGAGTATCCACATATTTTTTTTAGTAAGATCAACAGTATAGACACTGATATATCCTTGCAAGCACAAAAAAAACCAACCAACCAACCAACCAACCAAAAAAAATTCTCCGTTAAAACTGTGACTTTAAGCAGCAAGTTTTTGGCTAAAAAGAAATACCCCTTGTGTTATCAATCCATCTGTGATGGTTTAGTATTTACTATTATTTTATATATGATTGGGGGAATTCAAAAAGCAAAGCAGGCTTACCTTAAAATTACAAATGATAGTTTATTCACACACATTAAAAAAAAAAGAAGAAAAAAAGAAGCAAATGAAAAAACCTTCAAAACATTCTCCCTTCTCCCCCACAAATATTCACCTTCTTATTTACAATATAAAAAGACAAAACCTGTAACTTCAGTCAGGGTTACCAGTTAAAAAAATAATCTTTCATCCATTCCTTTAGGAAAAGAGTCTTTCTGTGTCTTATGAAGATTACACTTCTACAGATCCTACCTATGGCTGCTGCCCGATCACTGCATATAGGTCATAAACTGATTATTGGGGTATTAAGAATGCCTCTTCTATCATCAAAGTGCAAAATCTCCTTTTTCCCTAGGAGCGAAGGGCCTCACATCACTTCCAACTAGAGCCATGCATCCCCCCCCACAAAAACAGCATTTATATGTTACAGGAAAAGAAGGTCCATTCTCCATAAATACAGAAACGTTACAGCC
>WEIU01016790.1:0-10934 GCA_013389925.1 Aegithalos caudatus | reverse complement strand
GGGCTGCTCCCCCCTGCTGCTCCCGGAGCCCGGCCAGGCTGGCCCGGCTGCCCAGGGGTGGCAGGGCCTGGCCCAGCTGGGCCGCACAGCAACCGTGGCACGGTGTTACATCCTGAAATCCCAGGGCAGAGAGAGAGCGGGTCCAGTGATTCACAACTTATATAGTTTCTCCAAAGAGTCGTTTTTCCTGTCCCCTCAATGGCTGAAACCAAACGTCAATCGCCAAGGGCCAGCTCCCCACCTATAGGTGCTCCTCCACCCCCTAAAGGATTCAAGGTCCTTTCAAGGTCATATTCCACTTTTAACCCATGACACCATCATTAGAGCAAATGGTATGAAAATAACATGGACTAAATACCGACCTTTTCTTATCCAGCTGAAGTTGCCAAATTGGTGCAAATTAAAAGATATAAACATTTAAAAAACCCATATATTTATTTTAAATGTAAGAAGTAATACAGATTATAATTTAGTTGCAAATATGTAGCTTTAAAAATGCCATCATAAAAGATGTTAGAAATATGGATAAAGATATTGTGATTAATACCTTTCTCCCTTCACAGTCCTCTGGCATACAGCCCATCATTCAATAATTCTCACAGTAGAATTTTTTCATACCACAGCCATATGTGAATGCCCAAAATTTTTTTATTTCAGTCACCATAAAATGTGATTACTTCATGAACATCTCTGCTGCAGGTTTAAAAGATATTTGAGTTCAGAATTCTGTACTACATGTACAAGCATATTGGTAAAATACTTCCTTTTGGGCCTTTTCCACTTTTTGACCTGCTCCATATCTTCAGGATTATGTCTCCATGTACACATTTTAATCTCACCTTTTTGTAATTGAATGGTCTCTTGATATTGATTTAGGAGTCACTTAGCTCCCGACTGAGGAATGGAAAAAATAGACACTAAATTCCTAAAGTGCTGAGCTATTCATCTCAAATGATCTACCACAGGTTTTTTCTTATCACTTTCCCCTCAACCTTTAAAACATGCATAATACTCTTTGCTTTATACCTCATTTCTAACCAGTAAAATAAATGCTGCTGCTGACTGGAACCAAAAGAGTTCATCTTATCCATATACTCTTTATGTGCCTATTTGTTGCGTTGCTCTTCAGTTTAACCATATGCATCATAGAATAATTGTGGACACTGCACTGCCCTCATTCAGCTCAACAATTATACATCTCACATGTAGGCTATGACCTCTGCTTGTATGCATTAGCTCCAGCAATGAAAGATGAGGTGATCCATGGCACGGTTGTGTCCTCTGCAAGGTTCAGAGGTCTCAGTACTACCCAGCTCTGCCAAAGCCCACCAGTATCATCCTGAGAATTATGACTCTGTAATTCCTAAGCCAAAAAGTGATGCCAATAGTAAAACAGTTCTGTCTCATATGTTTAAAAAGTGTGTAGTAACTAAAGAGAGCACTGCCCTACCATTTCCTCTTTGTTGTATGATATAGACGGAGAAACAAAACCTGATTAATCCTTACTCTAACACTTAAAATGCTGAATGTAACAGAATGTAACATTGGGGGACAAAAGCCAAAACAGAACAGAACAAAAAAAAAAAACCAACAAAACCCCTTTAAAATCTAAATAACCCCCCCCAAAATATTTATTACAATTAAATACAAACCAAACACAGAGCCCTGACTACTGAAGGGATTGTTACTCATATTTCTGATTGCCCTGTTTGGGTTTTAAAAATTGATATAAAAGAAAAATTTCCCTCATTTATGATCTTAGTAGAAATCTGAAAATATGGCTGTTAGGCTACCAGTGTTTCTCAACATCTTATCCATAAGAAAAAAGAATAAACCGTGTATTCTAGTTTTTCTGGGTCAGAGACTATACTTGTGGCTTAAAAAAATGGACAGTTTTTAGTAGTAAGTAATGAGAACATCACTGTAGTAATTGCACTTCATCATGGTTGTTCTTTGTTCAATATGTGATTAGTTTTAATATTTGGCAAGAATACTTTTCCTTTTGATGATATTTGGATATTATTAGTATTCACTTTTGTTGTATTGTACTATGTTTTTAGAAGGCTGGGTTTACTAAAGATACATTTTAATTTTTTTTCCACTCAAATCTGGCAAGCTAACTCTTCTTAGTGGGAATGAATGTCAGTAACACTGAAATTAGGATTCTTAGTTATTACACAGAATTCATAATTTGCTTCCTTGCAGTGCTTGACGCAATCTTTGTTCAGACAAACTCTTTTTAATGTCAAAGTGTTTCTTGAGGATTTCTACAAAAGCAGGGAACTGTATGCAGTTATGACTTCTAATAGTTAAAGGCTCAACAGGCTCTTTCAAATATAATGATTTTCATTATCTGCAATGTAATTTTGACAGACCCATATGGTTGAATAATCTCAATACCCATTTTGATAACCTTATTGCCGTTTTCCCAACATGCTGAGGAACATCAGCTTTAACATCTGCACAAACTGAAGAACACCTAGAGGCATTTGATGAATGTGGCCACCACATGGCTTAATTTACAGCACATTATCTTCATTCATGGTGATAAGATACGTGTGTTAAGATGCATGACACCTTAGAGCCTTTTACTTCCATGTGTTTGTGCAGTTCATGAATAGCCTACAAGTAACTTAAATCTCAGAGTAAACAAGATGAAAAAATAAATCATGTAGGTCATCTTTGCTAATTTTGGATTCTCAAAGTATACTTACAACCAGGCTTTCAAGTATACTTTCCAAAATTCTAGATGACAGTCTTTTTACCTCTTTTGGCAACATGTCTTTGGTCTTCTGACTAAAAAGTGTACATGTAGTATGATCTTTTATGTAATTGGCAATGAATTAGTACTTATCTAAAACTCTTTTCTCACAGCTTTCTAAAAGTGGAACAAAATCTCATCTCAAACCCTGACAGTGTGAGTTACTCTCCTAGCATTCAAGTATTTCATATCACCAATTCTATAAAATTATCACGGCTAAAGAAATTATAAAGAGAAAGGAAACAAATTAATATTTAAATTGGGAAATAAGTGACAGAAATATTGAAGTGCAGATGGATGGAAAAAGGATACTAGTTTAGGCTATGTTCAGACCACTCCTTGCTTATCTCCAAAATTAGGCTTGTTAACTCATTCTGGACCAGAATACATATTTTTTTCTCCAATTACACTGCCTGAGTAGTTGCTTTATTTTCTTTTTCATCCCCTCAGAACATGTAGCAGAGGTCATTTTTTAACATCAAGTGCATGCTTCCAATGGGACCAATTTCTAGAAGCTGAAAGGTCTGCGTGCTGATGGGGTGCTCTCACTTTTTCTTTATTGCCAAGTAGCTAATAACAATTCTCTGTTGTGAGCCAGACAGTCAAAATTTTGCTAACCCTACAACTGATTCCACACTTCTCTGATGTCAGAGAATAGAGGAAGGGAGAACAGATCCTTTTTTTCTTTTCTTAAAAACAAATTTATTTTTTATTCGTTTAGAGGCAGTAATAACAGCTTGCCTCTATCGAAAACTTATTCATAGCCAAGAAAAAAATAATAGAGTTTGATCTGGCTGTAGAGTAAAGCAAAATTAAAGATCAAATACATTGCCCAAGAGCCAGGCTTTCCTTTCCAAGGTATAAGAGGCTTTACATTTCTTAAATTTCCCATGTTAGTCACAAACACTTAAGCTGACACTTTGGACCCAATTTATTCCTGCGTCACATGAGAAATATTAATAGTGAAAGTAAAAACTTGCTTGCACTGGAGTTACTTTATAGCCTTCCAGTCACCGCAAAAATTATGTGCACATTTAAAAGTATTACTTTAGAAAGCCTTCCAAGCAGTTTTAAGGGCTTTCACAGAATAGCAGAATGGCTGAGGTTGAAAGAGACCTCTGGTTGAAAGGGACCTCTGGAAATCATCTGGTTCAACCTCCCTGGTAAAGCAGGTTCACCTAGAGCAGATCACAGAGGATTGTGTTGAGGTGGGTTTTGAGTAAGTCTAGAGGAAACTCCACAAGCACTCTAGGCAGCCTCTTCATGTTCTCTGTAACCCTCAAAGTAAAGAAGCTTTTCCTCATTTAGATGGAACTTGCAATGTTTCAGTTTGTGCCCAGTGCTCTTTGTCCTGATGCTGGGCACCATTGCAAAGAGTTTGGCCCAATCCTCCTGACACCACCCTGTGTGCATTGATGACGTTCCCCCTCGGTCCTCTCCTCTCGAGGCTGAACAGGCCCAGCACCCTCAGCCTTTCCTCACAAGAGAGATGCTCCTGTCCCCTAATCATATCTGCAGCCTTCACTGACCCCACTCCAACAGTTCCTTGTCTGCCTTGAACTGGGGAACTTCCTCCCAGATTTCTCTGGCACTTAATTGTGTTTTAAACATTTAGAGATTTCTCCTTCTGTTCTCTTAGGTTATTGCCCTTTTAATTCCTAGATCTGCCATAAATTTTTTAGAGAACATTATAGAAGTTGAGCTAGAAAAATAATGTTTGAAAAGAGTGCTAAAAACGTTGTGAGACAGACTATTAGCCTGAGCAGTACATTCAAATTTCATTTCCATCTTTCCACCTCTGAACAACAATTCTCTGGACTTTTATTTTCTGCTGGAGTGTGACACAATACAGGAGTGTATAGTTCCAGCTCTAACAAGAACTCAGACACTATTTCTGCTCACATGGTAGTGTATGCTAGCATGACCCAGAGTTGCTCTAGGCAGAGGGAGCTGATGTCTCCCCTTGGCTCAGTATAGACCCAAGGGCAGGGAGTCACAGACACCTTCTCTCTGCTGGGCTGCTGAGTTCAGCCCAATGTCCCTGACACTTCTGAGATACTATTTCATGACCCATTGCTTGGGTTTGGTGCATTAATATTTATTTTAGTCACTACTTGGGCCATGCACTCACCCTGATAGTGTTTAATGTTACCAGCAACAAAATGAACTCTGATTAAGAAATTATTTCTGACAGGAATTAAAAGTAATTTGAAACAGGTGTTCCTGCCCTCATACTCTGGTGTTTCCTCTCAATTTCATATCTTATTCATATACTTGCCAGAAGTCTGTACATAATAAAGTCTCAAAGTGCTATGTTATAATTCCTGTTGGAAATCAGAGTCTCTCCAATATTTAATTACTCTGAACTGAAATTATGCAGGAGGTTTGTCCCTTTTTCAATAACTTTTTGGAATGCTTTAAACCATAAATAAAAAATTCAATTTCCCCTTTCTTCTTACTCTCAGTAGGATTAAATAATGCTATGAAAGATAAATCAAATTCCAACTTCTTAAGCTTCTTTCGTTGCTTTAGATTTATTTGTAATTTTCAAAATAAATCACATTTGAACTCAAACCTCTCTGCCCCTTAGCCATGATCCTTTTGTCCTTTAATATTGCCTCCATCTAAGTAACATAGGGGGAACAAAATATGGGTTATAGCTTTGTCACCACAACTTTCATCTAAGTTCTTTACTGGGACCATGTATTTTCCTTGCAATGGACCTAAATTCTTGTTTCTTTTCTTATTAGGAAAAGCCGTATTTCTGTTTAATTAGTTTTCTTTTAATTTTGCATGTCAAGGAGTAAAGATCAAGTTGGTAGCAGTGGGGAGAAGAAAAAGGATTCAAAACTCGAGAAGGCAAAGGGAAAATTCTAAGGACAGTGAGGACAGTCAAAAGACTCCATGTCTTCAACAGAGACAAATGTCACCCTAGGTTACTGTTCAGAAAATATCCAGATGGCTTCCTCTGCTTTTCTTTATGACTTTCTATCAGGTCATCCTCAAATAGATTCACTCCTCTATTTTTAGTTCATTCATTATTTCTCTTCATCTCCCTCTGTGGTGATGAAGGGACAGGCCTGGTGTCAGTGGAAGCAATTTGAAATGAATAGATGTGCTAACTGACCCCTTCACAGCTACATCACACACACAAAAACCCATTTAGTACTGCTATTTATGGTCTACACAAAGGATTCAAGCTCTTAAATTACTTCAAAACAAAAGTATCATTTGGAGGTTATTTCCACAGCTTGTCCTACACAATTATTCTCTAGGCTAGAAAGCTGTTTACTGGTCACCAAAAAGTGGATTTGGGTTTTCAATAATTTCTAATCATAAAAAATACAAGATTTACAGGTATGATTAACAAGAGGTAAACTTGAGTGTAATATATTGTCTCAAAAATTACTTAGAAAAACAATCTAAATCAAATATATATCATCTCTATTTTGATAGCCAAATTTAATCTATCAAATGTAATCTAATTTTATTTTAAGAGATAATATAACCTATAATAAACAGTATATTGTGTTACATATTTAGAAAAATAGGGTATTGCATTCAATAATTCTACTAGGTCTGCCACTCTGGATTCCTCAACAGGCAGAACTAAAAGTTTCTAAAAGTTTCAAATTCTAAGCAGATCTTTTTATGTATTGTCCTCAGGGCACATATTCAGTGAACTCTTCTTCTATTGTATAGTTTAATACTCAAGTAAAGCTTAGTGCACTTTTACTGCATCTTTCAAACTGTTTGTCCAGGTTGACTATTTTTTTTACATTTTTCAATTGATTTTATTTTTTTATTTTTATCCTTCCAGAATTTCACAAAGTTCTTTGCACTTTTCTATTTTCTATAATTTTCCTGTAATGGATATTAAAATCTTTATGTTAGCTCAGATATATATCCTCCATATTAGATGGGTTTTGAAGAAAATTCTCAAATGGAAACTGAACCTTGTTCCATCTGATAGAGGGGCAAAAAATTCTGTACTTTTTGATATTGATTGCAGCCAGATTGCATTGCTACTGAGAAATCACACACAGGTCAGAAGAAAAATTTAGAGGTAGATAGCCCAATAAAAATCTGACAGGAGACACAAACGTAATAGTCGTGGGGAACAAAAAATCACTGCGACTTCAATTTATCTTTTAACAATTGAATGACAGCTTTCCAAGCAAGTGAAAGTTGGCCAAAAAAAGAGCTGATAAGGAATGGACAGTAGCATTGTAATTTGACATAGTGAATTTGACTGGGTGTTTCAGATTACCAAAAACCACAGCAGACAACCTGTAAGATGACACAGAACGAGGAAGGTAGAAAAAACGTATAATACTTTTGACCAAGGTTATATCAGAACCCGGAGATTCTAGCAGATTGAAAATTACACTACATTTAATCTAAATTCAATGGGAGGACAAACATAGCCAGAAAGGAGTTCCAGCTATTCAGTTTAGGCAGTGATTATACATGAGCCAAGCCTCTCTCCAGGTTTGTTTGCCTCTATCATTTGATACAGGAGCCACCCTTACTATTTCAGTTTAGAACCTCATATGGCTAAATTAAGATAAGAGGAATCTTACTCACTCTAACAAACAGCACAAGTAAGGTAATGTGAGGTATTCTGACATCTTGTAAAAAGTGTCATGGATACCTAATTCTGTAAGTTTTACTGCTCCAGGACAGCTTGTTCAGTGTCATCAAGAAGACTACAACAATCCTACTGGGGAAAGTACTTTTCTTTTTGTTTTGTGTGCCCTTCCCACCCACAAGACAAAATATAGAATCATAGATTCATAGAACTGCTAAGAATAAAAAAGTGCTCTAAGATCACGCAGCCTCTAAGGGCCACACATATGTTGGACCACAACTGAACAGAAACTTGATTAATGTGTATCAACTTTATGTTGAAAATATAATCAGAAAGATTGTATTTTAAATTGATCATTTGTGACCATGTGATGTGAACAGCCATAAATGTGACCTGATTATGAAGGCTGAATGTTGTACTGAACAGAAGAAATTGTCTGATGAAAAGCACTGACAGAAATTTCAGGCTAGCCTGGGACCTGTAAGCTTGGGAACTAGGCCTTCAAACAAGAAAAATTATTGAAAAGTGCAGCTGCCTCTTTGCAGTACAGCTGGGGCACCTCAAAACTGGAGACATGCTGAGACACAATTGATAAGTTCAAACCCAAGAATGTGTAATGGCCACTTATCATTGATAAAAAAATGGAACTAAAACAAGAACCAAAAAAACATCATCTGTTAGCAGGTTGAGATGAAAAATAAGAATTAAAAGCATCTATTAGCTGCCTGAAGTTGTGATGTTCTATACACTCATATGTCTTTGATACGTAAAGGATTTGAGTTTTGTCCTAAATAGAGACTCTCTCTCTAAGAGTTGACTGTCCTGCACATAGTTTTAATTTCATAAATGTGAACACTCAGCAGAAAACTTTCCACTAGACCTTGGACTGTCACCGAGGCTTTCTGGCTGACTCCAGACTCTGTGACACAGATAATTTGTGAAGTGAGACCTTGTTAGTTTTCTGTTACCCTCCTTCTTGTGATTTGAGTTGCAAAAGAATAACTAAAGGCCCAAATCTGATTAACTTTAGGTCCTGTTGCATTCAGAAGAGCCAGTCAGGTTCATGAATAGCACTGTTTATTGAATGCAGCATGTATGGTTCTTTTGGATTGCAGGTGACAAATGCAGTAACTGCAGAATGTATAACATTAATAGTATGACTGCAATCACAGGTGTAGTTTCCTGGGTCAACACTCAGCATACCAAGCATGGAAGACTTACCAAAAGGCACCCTTTTTGGGCAAGGGGCGGATGACAAACCCACTGATCTCTGCCATGACTTTTGTGTCAAGTTCTCATCACCCATTTAGGTATGAAAGTGGGGTATATTTTATATTTTATTAACCACTATAGTGCATTTGGCTGTGGATGGGTGTGTGGTCAANCTGTAGGCCCTATTATATTGAGCTTTGCATTTTCTTTACTGTTTTATGTTTCCAACAGCTTTGTTTGGTTTTTCCTCCTATCTCTGGGATGGCTGTGTTACCCTTTGGGATCATTTGGCTCCTTCTGAAATCTGTCTAATTCACTTGCTACACATCACATGTCTCTGTAAGCAATCAATCATGTCTGCATTGTTGACAAGTTGTTTCACTAAAGATAAATTTATAGTAGTATGTAATATATATATGGATATACTGACTTGTTGATGTTACTGGCTGCTGCTATTATTGATTGCTGACATACTGTTTCATTGATATTATATTACTGATTGAGGATAGTAATTGTTAATAGCTGATTACCAATAAGCTATACTTATTGATACAGATTAAATAAGCTGTAATCTATTATATATTATGTTGCCTTTATTAATCATAAATATATTTACTAGTGGTTGTTTTGTGGTAGCTTACTTTCTGAAAAGAATTTTTGTGGTATTTGTGTTATCCTATAGTAAAGCAGAGAAATTTAGAAAATGAAGTCTCTGTTTTCTTGTGTATAATTGAATCCTTCGAACCTGTAGTCATATGTCCACACACTCACAGGTCAGGTAACCCTTTAGGTTCTGCCAACATGTCACTTTCTTAATAATTTTAGGAAGCCAAAGAAAAAATAAAATTTGATGATATTGGAGTTGCTTTTATGACTGTTATGAATCATAGGAACTAGGTATATCAGCATAGATAAGAACTGGAGAAAAAGATACAAAAAGAAACATGAAGACAGGATTTCTACTACCAACAACACAATACTTGCATTTTAAATTTAAAATGTGTGAAGTTTTTCTCTATGGAAACATTTGTTAGATGGAACGTTCTCAGAAAAGTAGAGAATGATCGCCTGCAATTTAAGTAACTGCTTAATTCATGCCTTTAACTAATTTCTCTTTCCTCTAATAAACAGAAAAAAATAAGAGCAGGATAGGATGTTCTCCCTGGGAATATAAGAATATATAAAACACTAAATATTCTAAGATTAATAATATGAACACCAGTCTATGAAAAGTCATAATTCTGCACCTTATAATAGAGAATGAGAATAAAAACCACAGTGTTTCCAGACTTGAGTGAAAGTGATAGAAAAATGTTACTGAAAAAAACCAGTGCAATTAGCTGCCCCAGTTTTTGGGCCTTGGTGTCTCTGTGCAAATGAAGTACATGTCTGCAGCAAAGATTGATTTCCACAAATATGAATGAATGACATTACACTACTCTGTCATAAGAATCTTAACAGCTGACGACCATATTCTTCAGTTATTGAAAATATTTCACCTTTTACGAGTGAAGATAGTCAAGTTTATTTTTTTTTTCTGGGAAGATCTTTCAGCTACTAACTACTATAGTATAAATGGTCCAAATATCATGAAATCAAAGAGTTTTAATAATTATACTTTATACTGTCATTTAGCAACATTTCAAGGTAACATACAGTTAATGAAAGGCCATTCTGAAGTAACTGAATTTAAGGTTTTGTTCAATTTTTAAATTATTTCTTTACTGGTGTGAAAAAAATGCATATGAAAATGCATGCCATATAAAACATTTGTTTGTTTTGCTTGGGGAAAGAAAGTATAGAAACTGTGTCCTTGAGTTGCTTCACTTTACAAAGTCTGGAGCCAGGGATGAGAAGAAATGGAGAGAAGGACGTATAGAAGGCCATAATCTGCTAGTAACAGCAGCTGGCATTCAGGCCATTTTTAAAACCACAGACTCAAAACAGTTCCTGAATACCAAAGAATACAAGATCTGTCTTAGTGAAAGGATTGAGAATTTTGTGCTCTCTAATGAAATTAAACTGGAAATTTTAATGTATTATTTCTGCACAAATAAATTACTGTTTCAGTGCACATATATTTCCAGAGACCTCCTCCTACCCAGAGACTTCCTCCTACGCAGGAGGCAGCTCCTCTGCTGGGACACATCACGGTGCAATTTAACTCCTCGAAGAAAAAACTGATAAGTAGTCACATTTACTAATCATAGCTCTCGTATTTAATTGTTTTCAACAATGTTGTCCTGCAGTGCACTTTCTCCCTCTTTTCTCATTAAAAAAACAACAATAAAAAGAGGGGATTATTGCCCCAGTCATGTACAGGGCAACTGTATCATGTATCATTTAGGTGTTGCACCAGTTTTGTATATG
>WEIU01016789.1:202321-226854 GCA_013389925.1 Aegithalos caudatus | reverse complement strand
TTTTTATGAAGGAAATGGCCCACTGAGAAATAGAGCAAAAGTAATTTTTTTCTAAAATAGCTTTTCTGTAGAATTCCTCATTTGTAACTAGAGGCTCAAGTATGCTGGTAGGCAACTGAATTTCATGTCAATGCAATTTAATTATTTCCTATGATGCCTTTCTGTCTTCCGTGTACAAAAAAATATTCATTGCAGGTACATAAGGTTAAGTGATTTCTTGTCATATTGATGCATTGGTAAAAGTGAGTAACAAAATGCTCATTGACTTCAGCAGAGCATGAGGTTCAGTGCTGGTACTTGGTTATTTATTCCCTCATTTGGCCAGTGTAATATTAATATTGCAGATATACTGTTTACAGCAGAGGATCTTTATTATGGTTGCAAATTCAATCATTCAGAAGTTGTCAGAATTAAGTTTACCTGTGAAAACTTAATTTGGTCTCTCCACTTCTACTGTTCTTTCCTTAATTACACAACAGTACCCTGTTTGCTCCTGCTGTGTGATCTCTGCCTGTGTCAGATGATGATCGATTAATTTAATTTAATGTTCTTGATGGGTGGCTCTAGCTATAGGCACCTACTGTGCATTACTAAAACACAGATGGTTTTGAAAATTTCTAGAACACTCGTCACTCTACTCTGACTACTTAAATATTTGTTCATCTTGTCAGCGCCCCACTTGCCGAAGAGTCCTTTTAAATGATTAGTTTGAGATGACTTTCAAAGTACTTGCATAACATTAGGTAATATTAGTGTACAGGGTTGCTTGGGGTTCTGTAATAATAAATGTATGCACTCTGTGGTTTGGGTAAGTGTGAATGAAGATCAAAAGTTGAAATGTTCAGAAAATGAGGAGCAGGGTCATTTTATCAGCTTGAGTGACTTAAAGTGATGCTTAGTCCTGATGATTAGATCAAGATGCTTAGATCCTAATCTAAGGTGCTTAGAAAATCATCCTGATGCTTAGATCAGGATGATTTTCTTCTGTCTTGGACCTGGTGGAGTTTTCAGCTTCTCTGATGAGTGGGCAAGATCCTTCCACTGCTCATTCCATCTGTGAAAAAAAATTAAAGACCTGAGAACAGTTAATGAGTACGAGCACACAAACTGGTGATTGGGGGAGAAGTTAGGCTGGCTGTGAATTTGCAGGTTGTCAAAGTGTGAGATAAATGCAAGTTAGAAGTGAAGCAGCTGAAAAGCTGGCTTATCTCATAGTAGTGACATCAGGAATGCGTATCTTGGAATTTGCATTGCAGCAGCCCCTGTAATTGTAGTCCATCTGTGTTTGGAGCACTTGGCCTGGCATTCTTTATTTTAATTTGGATTTTTCTTCAAGTAATGCTCCAAGCGTTTGAAAAAGCAAGTGGAAATCTATATTCCATTTTCTGGTGTTGTGTCTGCACTCCAGTGTTTCATTATATTTTCTAGTGCTCATATGAACACATCCTGCTTGAACTGAAATGTTAACTGGTACTTTGAAGGGTGCTTCTCTCTGTAGACTGAAATTGCAGGAGAATGAGGAAAACTGCCAGACGCTTTCATTGATTCCTGCTGGAAACAGTGGGAATCTTGAGTTCTTGAATGGACATCAGTGGAGAATATGTGCTAGTGTCCGCAGGCTCTTGTGTACTTCCCCAAAAATGTGAGTGTTTGCCCACCCTGTGTTCTGCATCCTGTCCCTTTTCTGTCCTGTCTGTGTGCTCTTTCTACTTCCTGCATTTTTCCACCTGTGAAGAATGCTCATTTGTCCTCTGGTTTTTCTTTCTCCTTACCCAGCTGTCCTAACTTCCACTGTGGATCACAGCCCCGCCTGCTATCTCCCCTTTCTGGCATTCCTCCTTCCTTTCATACTGCTGATAGTCAGGCTGACCCGAAGAGACAATTTCCAAAGCTTTAACTTTACCAAATTTAGAGTAGTTTCACAGAGATTGCAGAGTGTGTATTTCTATTTTAAAGGCCTCTTTGTTACCAGATTTAAGTCTCTACTCCAAAACACTGGGTTGAGGAGTTTGTTTTTTTTGTCCAAAGGGGCAGTTATTCCATGGGTTATAGAAGTTGTTAATAAAGCCTGTTTTTGAGAGATGGGAGGAACTGTTCAGGTTGAAAACTTCCAAAGTAATCCTAAGGTAGATAGATATTTATGTGAAGAAGTGTCTGAAATTCATCATGATAACAAGGCTAAAAACAGCTGGTGATGGTTTTATAAATAGATTTTGTTATTAGTCCCAGTCATGCTATGGGTGTATCAAAAAGTAATAGAAATGTTCCTGCTTTCACATCCTACCTGCATTATAGAGTTGTTTTCTGTAAACACTGCATATTTTTGATTACCCAGTTTCCTCCTCTTGAATGGATAGGGAAGGCAAAATAAGACTGGTGGCTACAAGATAAGAGTAGAATATTGCAATTGCTTCCCAAAAGATTCTGCCTTTAATAGGATGATGTCTCATTATTTCTAACTTCCATCTGTACTTGTGTTGGGAGAGCACTGGGAACAATACACAATGCATACATTTATATCTAGAATGTAATGAAAGAGACATTTATTTCATATGGCAGCAGGCTTCTGTATAACTCTTAGAATAATGTATTGTAGTGCTTTTCAGTGCTTATTTGATCAGTCCTTCCAGTGTTTTATTCCAGTTCAGGTTTATATAGCAGGTTTGTGACTTGCCTTTTGCTTAGGGGACTACAAGAACCTTTGAAGGTGCCTATGTGTTGTAACACACACACTTTTTCTGTATTTCTTCTCTAACAGCATACTATACTCTCAAGGAGGGGCAACAAAAAGAAATTCCACTAATAAAAAAAATTGGTTAAAAGTTCAAGTCACTCACGTAAGCCTGAATTGAGGCTGAGAAGGCAAATGAAGCCAATTTGATCCATGTAGTCCCTCCAGCAAAGTGACCTACAGTTGAAGACTACCAAGTCCTTTCTTGCAAGCATGTGAAGCAATGTTTGCTTTCTTAATGGCAGACTGTCATTATTTTCACTTCATGAAAATTAAAATAAAGACCACTTGTTAAATCTAGAAGAGACTTTCATGAGGTTGGAATTAGTCACAAAGAAAGTAATTGAGTTAAGCTTATATAATAACCCATCTAAAGTTTTCTGTTCTGCTGGTTCTTCTTTCTGTAGCTCAGAAATTCTTTTGCAATTTGTTATGAAACTTCCTCCTAGAAAGTTTTCCAACCTGAAGAGTGACCTACATATCTTTACTGCATTGTGTCCACTAAGATCAGAGTGGAAGCTGACCAATTCTGTGCATTTATAGGTAGGCAGCTCTAAAATCAATTACTTGGGATTACATACTTTTATAAATAATGATCATTCTGCAGAATATATCCTGTGGTGAGAAGATGGGAAGTTTCTGGTCACTGTGGTCTTACCTAGAATTTACAGTTTTCACTGAATTGAATTTTGTTATGTTAGGGTTCTAGGAAAGCAAAGCTATTTGCTTGTAGTAAATAATTTCAGATGGGTGAACTGGAAAATAGCAAAGTGTAGATTTGGGGACTGCATTTCTGAGGGGGAAATTACTGCACATTTATTGCTGCAAAACCAACAGAGTGCTGAATTCCTGTCTCTGTGGTAGAATTCTAAGTAACACAGAAATTCCTGCTGTGTGGGAAGTAGATGAGAAGCATAAGGGACATTCTGCTCTCAGGCCAAATTTTAAAAATTGCTATGAAAGATGTATAGATTGAAAATAAATTGCTGGGAGAGAAGCAAAAGTGTAGTTTGTGCAGGCAGTAAGACACATTTGAGTGTGTTTGTTCGGGAAACGTGATTATAAGAAAACCCTATGAATGTTTTTTCACTAAGGATGCCTTTCCAGAAGAGCTCAGAGACTGATCCCAACTGTGTATGTGAGGAATTTGGCACTGTGACAGAGAGCACCGTTGTGTCTGCAGAGTGTGACAAGCTGCAGAATTTTAAAGATAAGTTGTTTGGCTCTGAAGCACAGCAGCTTACTTGCTTTCACAGATTTGTGTGACTGACTAGAATGTGCATTCTTTGGCATCTCAAAAATCCAGCAGGGCAGCAAAGATGCACAGTTGCATTAACAGCATTAGAGAAGTGCAAGCTTCCATGGTGTGCAGTCTTCAAAAGTCTCCTGATGAGAGAAATCCTCCTGGAGTGACAGTGAGAAAGGGTGAGCACTGCATGTGAGTAGCAGCATAAGCAATAGTTAGCACTGGTGCATGGTGATCCCAGAGGACTCCCCAGCTACTGAGGAAAGCAAGTATTTTTATATACCTTTTAGAAAAATGTTGAAAATGTGGAAATATGAGAGGGCATCATCAGCAGATGTACCTTATGGTGCATATTAGCAGCATTAGGCTGAGTTCTGCTGCTGCTGAGAAAAGCTTCCAGGTCACTGAAATATCAGCCAGTTTGAAGATCATGGGTTATTCTTTTGGCTAGGGTCACAGTGGAGATTTGTGGTTTTTCACAAAGTGAGAATAAAATTATAGCCAGGAATGGAAAGGTTGAATGGATGATCAAAGGACTATAATTAATGTTTGAGCTTAGTGTAGTTACCATATCCAAAACTACTATCTTTGCTAGTGAAATGTTCTTCCGTGCGACCTGGTAGTCAATAGTAACAGTTGCTTTTGTTGAATTTATCATACAGCTGTGAAATATTACTTTATGAGATATGGGAATAGCCTTTTTCAAAACACTCCCAAGCCGAGGCTGATCTAAAAGTCACAAGGCTTTGTTAATGGAGTGTCAGGCTTGAGTTGATGCTGCAAACCCCGCAGGGAGCGAAGCACTGATTTACTGATGCTACTCAGGTTTTGGGTAAGAGTTGGCTGCAGTCCATCTGGCTTGCCTTGCTCATGGAGTGAGTGTACTTTAGAATGCAGCTCATCTGGGAACAGCAAGAACCTCCTTGACCAGCACAAGCGATATGGCAGCTTGCCAGGAGCTCATAATAGATGAGAGCATCCCCTTGTTGGAAGCGAAGCCTGTGGTGGTTATTCAAGCAAGTGCAATGTGTTCCCTTTAAGTATGCAAATATGGTTATTAGCCCTTGATGGAAAGTGTGGAGTGTTGGTACATTTAGCGACTCAGACCATGAGCTTGTGTAAAAGTCACAGAAATTATCATCTGGGATGTTGGTAATTGTTGATGTCAAAAATTCACCTTCCTTGTTAGAATTTGCTGTGTGGGACGTTGTAAACACAGGTGACAGAACAAGCACCTGGCCATTCAAACCCATATAATACTTTGTCCAAAGTGTTTTAAAAATGAATTTTAACATTCCTTGCTCCTGTTCCTCCTCAGAACTCTTTGGAGAAATTAATTAAAAGTGCTGCCATCTGTTTATCTTACAATTCATAGCAAGGATAAAAAAAGAGTGCCAGTACTTTTGAAACAGCATTGTATAATTTTGTTATTAAAAATACATGTTAAGAATACAGTGAGTACTAGTACATTGGTCCCACTTTTGTGAGATGTTGCCATGCTTTTTCAACAACATTTTAGTCTTTTTATCTGAAAAGAAAAGCAGATGTGTGTGAAATATGTGGGTAATAATCACTGGATTGAGATGGCCTTCTCTGACAGAATTATTTTGTTCTAGAAGTAACACCAGGCACAGCAGCACCTGACTTCTCACTGAGCTCCAGTAGCAGCTGCATTGGCAGCTTCAAAGGTAAAGTCAGCCTTGTCTCAAGTTGATGCTGACAGATTCTCAGGACTCTTTTTAATTCTTTTGGACATGAATTTCTGGGGTTTGTCTTTGAATTAGTGGAGTTCATCCAAAATTCTATCACCTTTGAGTAAAAACTTGCTCCAAAGAGGAGGTGTATAGGTCATTTGTTCTGAAAAACTGTTTTTCTGGGAAAAAACCTCCATATTATGGTCCATATTTCATTTTGTTTTTAAAGTACTCTATGGAAGAAGAAACAGCTTTTCTATTTCAGACAACTTTTTTTATTTCTCTTTTTAATTTCCCCTCCCCCCCCTTTTTTTTAAGAAACAAAACGTGTTTTCACAAGACAGGAAATCTTAATGGTAAGTCCTGATAGAAGAACATGTGGGGTAATTCTCTTACTTGCATCAGTTACGTTTGTTTTCTCACAAAATTCTCATAAATTGATAGTTTAATTGCTTATTTCTACAGTGTAGAATTAGTGCAATTAAGATGATTTTGCTCTCCGTGCTATACTACCTACTGTATTTCACTTGGACTACTGGAGAAGACAGAAATTTCACCCTGCAGGTGTAATTCTTTTAATATATGGCAGATGCTGATTACTGAGGCTGTAAAAGAGGAGAATTGGATATTAGAGAAGATAAGTAAGAGTGGGGGAGGGGACCAAAGGGGAAAGAGTATTTGCAAAGACCTGGAGGTAAGCTGCTTTCGATGTACTGTTTAAACTTTAATGACCCATATAGAGATTCTAGCAACAAAGTAATGGCCAACTAGAGGAATTAAAGGCCTCAGGTGATGATCTGAACAGCAAAAGCTGACAGAGGTCATAAATACTATTACAATTCAACACAGGCTCTGCTAGGGGGAAGTTTTTTTCTTCACATTTGTCTGTGAATGTATGGTTGTTCAATAAGGTTTGAGGAAAGAGCTGATAAAAACCTGTTACTTCAGGTGAACTCTTATTAGCATTTCCCTGGGTTAAAAGTTCTTGCTTCTGTTAGAAGGTACCTTTCAAAACAGTTGTTCTTTATCTTTTGTTTGTATCCATTCCTTTTTCCAGTAGCATTTTCTCATCATTGTCTTTAAAAAATACCAAACATATCCAGATCTCTCTGAGCTTCAGTTCCAAGAAATCGTCCAAGTTCTAAGATGAGGTTCCCATGAAAATTGCTCACAGCTCTCCATTTACAAGAAAAGCCTCTATGTAATTTGTGAAATATTTACCGTTTCTGGATATGCAGTGATCAAATGTTTAAAATTCTTACTTGTATTTACAGTAGTTGTTTTACAATTCAATGGCAACAAAATCAGAGCACAGAAAGGACTCCTCTGTGCTGGCTCCATAAATAGCATGAGCTGTGGAGTGCAGGCCAAAGAAAGCTCTTTTGAAATTTTTGTTCTCACCTCTTCAGCCAGGTTGTAGGATTGCCTCATTCTTGGTCATAGAGCTTTCTTGCAGGTTTGCAGTCCTGTCTTCATGATGTCTGTGATGATACTCACTTTGAAGCAGGTTTATGGTATTTTCCTCTTTGCTGTCTGCCTCCTGCCTAGGATGAGCTCCAGAGTTTGGTGCTAAGGATGATTGTGGAGAAGCACTGATGCAGCCAGATGCCATGTTGCTTTTGTGTTTCTTCCTAGAGTGATCAACCTGTCAGATTGATCTCTCAAAGACCAGTATGAGAGATAAAATGTACTTGTCTTAATTCAAAGCCACATGACCCCTGGAGTTAGCTCAGGCTGCTGGAAAACCCTGAATAGGACAGCAAGGGGTAGCAGTGCTGTGGAAGCTCTGTAGTTTCCTTTTTGCACAGTAAAGGATTGAGACACACATTTGGTCTTTCATTTTTTTTCCTTGACAAAAGTAGAAGGGTGACAGAAAAAAAGTTCCACATTATTCAGTTTAGAAATATGCCACTCATTTGCATGTCTTTGTATCTATTATTTACTTGCTAGGGTGACTGATAGTCCTGCTCAGATGTATGCATGAGATGACAAGGCACTGACGACAGAATGACATTGGTAACAACACATGGCTTGTCAACATATATTGCTAAAATATGCCATGTCTTGCAGAACATTAAATATGTAATATGGAATGAACATTAAATATGTATTAGGTTGTAAAAAAAAAAAAAATTAGTAAAGGAGATTACCTGAAAGTTCACTAGATAAGTCTTTGTCTTTTCTGAAGACATGGCTAGTACCATTAAAAATATAGTGAGAAAATACCATGTATTTGCTCTCATGAATCATACATATGATTCATTAAATCTCTGTTATATTTGAGAGAAAGGAGAATTATTGTTTAAAACCCTTTTCTTAGGATAGACACTGCACTTAATTTAGACAGAAAACTCTGTTGTGTTGGATAGGGAAGATGTTGTTTTGAAAAGACATGTTTGACTTTTATCTGAGACAAAAAAAATACCTTGGAGTGTAGGAGTGCTCTTGGTGTCTGGTTGCTCAGACATGAGTGATTCACTTAGAGGAGGCTGTGTAAAGAAAGCATCTCTTGCTCCAGCTCATTTTGGCCTCAGAGCGAGGCTGAGTTTGACCAGCAAGGTGGAGAAAATAGCATTGAATGGGAAGGTGTGATCTGCAAAAACTGGATGTGTGGAATTCATGAACATAGAAGATAGTAAAGTGCAACTATTGGTTGTCAGGTTATGAAGCTCATTTAAGACACTAAAAAAAGAGAGCAAATCAATATAAAATATCTGGATAATCTTTAAGGTAACATGTATGTTTTGCTTTTCAGCTTCTCTTTTGAAAGGATTGAAACATGCAAACATTGTGCTGCTTCATGACATCATTCACACCAAGGAGACCTTGACACTTGTGTTTGAATATGTGGTGAGTAAAGTGACTGTTCTAGGTATTGTCCAGAGTGTATTGAATTTTATGGAAATGCTCTCTTAACCATCAGTGATATGTGAATCAGGCCAAAATAACCCTTTACTTCATTCAGGAGAGTAATGGCTGTGAGAGATTTTGCTTTGTAGTGGAGTCGGCTAAAAGTGGAAAGCTGGGCTAAAGCAGATTCAGAGATGGAGAAATGGCTGATGGGGCTCTTGAAGGACCTTATGCTGTTGAGTTGACTTTTCAAACTTATTCTGCTTCCTAGTTATAGTTGGTTTATTGGAGTTTTTTGTTTATTGATGTGTAACTTTAAATAGGTGAGAATAATGTAGGGAAGTACAGGACCGAAATACTTAACAGGTATATGCCCTTTAATGCAAAGCATATATCAAGTTTAAATTGCCTTTTTTTTTTGTGACTGGCTTGCGCAGGGTGTCTTTTTAAGCGATGTCAGTAAAACAATGTCTGGTGCGTGCAATTTTGAATTCAGGATTTTTTAAAATTTTGCCGTGACTAATGCTTTAAGTATTAATTAAAACTTCAATTTACATAGTAGGCAGTGTAAAGATCTAATTGTGTTGAGAGTATTACCTTCCAAAGTACTGGCCTTGGCCTCCTAATTAATCTTTTTAGTTTTTCTAAGACAAACATATGGCATTTATGTAGAACTACTTTAGCATTTAGCTGTGGAATTATGCAATGTACTATCATAATTAACCTTCCAGTTTTCACAGATGGGTCCAAGAACATGTAATCTAAAAGAAACAAATGACTTTAGATACTGTTAGATTTTCAGTGTAGTATCAGTTATTGTATTGTAGTCTGTAAGACACTGTGTTTATAAAGTACAGTGATTGCTAGCATTACTCTAAATACATCTCTCCTTAAGACAGGAATTGTTTTGTGTGTTTCTCGGGGGCAGGCCTTAATTTTTACATGAGAATGCACACAGCATCACAGAATCTTGTCTGGAGAAGCCATTCACCTTGTTGTGTATTTATGTAAATGTGCTACACTGCGAGGGTGTGGGTATTCAGCTGCAGCAGCCTGCAGAACATTTGATACAGTACATATTTTATTTTTTTTTACCTCAGGTACTGGAACAGTAATAAAAATTTAATTAATTTCCTTAAAATCAGTAATTCTTCTGCTCCTGACTTAAACACTGAATTAACAAAGCAAAAGCCTTGATACTTAATTTTACGTAATGGTCAGTGTACACTTACTTGCATATCTTTACATGAATACATTTTGCAGTCCCATATATCAGCAGCTCAATTTACCTCTGGTCTTTGGAGCTGGTTGAGAAATTAGATGTACAGAATATGTTTCTCTCTAAAATAGATGGGTTTGCCTATTACACTAATTTCAAATTGCTGGGTTTTACATGTTGCTTATTAACACTAATGCAAGTTTCTGGATTTTATATCCAGTAAGGTTGTTTAGGCAGGTTGTTTAAGATAGGTTGTTTATCACTCTGGCTCCCAGCCATGTACAGACACAGATTAAGCTTCATGCAGTGGCACATTCTTCTGGATTCACTTAGCTGTTTTACAAGGGACCAACCCTGCTGGTGGTTGCACCTTTTGGTTCCCATGGTGTTTGGTAGCCATTGAGGCTGTTTGAGAATCTAATTTAGTAATGGTTTCTTGCAAATGATCCAAGTAATTTAGTGTTTAGGCTGGTAGTCAGTCTCTCAAGGTGCTGCTGGGGAAGAAAGGAAGGATACTTTATTCTCTCCAAACAGCCTAAAGGTTGCATAATAATGACATTATAACATGCCCCTGTGCCTTGAGGTGACAGAATTTCTTAACAAAAGTCTGTTTTAATTGTTCGGTAATGTAAAGTTTTAGTCTGATCAAATAGTGACTGCTATCTGATAATGCTTGAGAATGCTCACATAACCTAAATTCTTGTGGGTGTGCATGATACAGGTTTTAATTACATGATTGCAAGGATCTCATTTGTTCCTTTGGTTATAAAGCTTCCATTCAGTGCATAACGTGAATGTGCAGAAGCAAAAATTCAGTTGCCCATTTAAATGTACAAATTTTGGCTGGTTGAGTATGCAATCTGGCTGTGTAATTGGTGTTACTGAGCTCTGTATCTGTAATGGCTGGTTCGTTGTTATTTTAACACCTGTACGTGATTTAACTCAATCATATGAGTAATTTGCACTGAAAGAAGTAAAAATATTCATGTGATTAAAATTGCATCCTAACCTAAAAGGCATTGAATTTGACTTATTTCATAAAGGGATATCATGGAACTGAGACACTATTGCCATTGATCACTATTGACCTTTTCAAACATAATAAAAGACATTTGACTGAGATATCATGACTAAATTAGGAATGAACAGTTATTGATCTGAGAGTTCTCCGAAAATAAAAACTTCAGGTTGCTAGGTTGGTGATGATTCCATTGGGAAAATAATACTGGTGAAATGCCTGAGGTTATCAGAGGTGTTTGGTTTCAGCATTGACCCTGAAAGAGTAGAATGAAATTGAATTTCATGTAGCATCCTTCATTGCAAAATGCATTATGGTAATAAGTTAAATGCTGAAAGCAGAATACTCTCTGAAAGGGAACATGGCAGTCACAAAATTCCCTGGGTCCCTCAAATCAGCTTTTTTTTTCAGTATGTATGTCTGTCAGATGAAAACATGACAGAGTTTTTTAACTTTAAGTTTGGTGGTCTGCAAAGCCAAGAACAGGCAATCTTTAAAAATTCTGTCTGACGGTGGAAGATCAGGAGAAATTTATTCTCCATATAAACATTTTGGTGGCGGATGTGGAGCTGTACATTTATGTGGAAGAAGAGAAAGCGAGCATACTCTTTTTGAATGAAAGAACTTAGTCCAAAGTAGTTTAGAATACAATACCTTGGTACAAAGGCATAATTTCTGTGTGTTCTTTGTTAACTCTTATATCAGTGTATTGCAAAGCATGCTTAGAGCTCAGTTTTATCACTGGATGTCTGAGAGCCATTCTTTTTTACCTGGAGAGTTTTGAGAATGAGCTGCTTGGAATTTCCTCTGCCAAACCTGAATGGCTGATAGTCTTTTGTGTAAAAATGATAAAGAAAATTATTTCTGTATAGTTAATTGGGATGTGCTAAGCAAGATCTGAAAATGAAATTTTGACACACATTTCATCTGCTGTCTGAGACTGCAGTGACTTCCCAGAGTAAAAGGTCAGTTCAGCTTTACAGTTCAGTGCAGGTGTGTGACTGTTCACGTGGGTTTTGTTCCCTTCCTCACCAGGCTCTGTTCAGGTGTTAGTTTAGGCAATCTTATGGGGATGGTGGCTTTAGTGCAAGTGTCTGATATGAGACTGATATGGCCAGCTTTGCCCAAGGAGGTGGTGAATTTTACAGGTGAGATCTTAGACATAATGAGAGATCTCTGAAGATGGGTTCACATCTGTTTGCTGTAAAATCATCATTAGGTGTTACCATTTGCTGCTTCACTTCTTTATTTAGAAGGAAGATGACTGAATTTAGAAACATTTAATTGCTGAAGTGCAATCCTAAGCAAAATGTATTTGCTACAGGCTTGGTAGAATGATAATGAGGTTTTTAGTATTATGCATAATTATGTAAGTATATTATTATCAATAAATGAACCAGCAGCTTGTCCTGTTCCTGGCATGTAAAAGTGAGCTTGTATAGCAATACTTTACATCATGCTTTCAATATTTATGAACTAGGTTTGCAACAAGAACAGATACTTATAATTGGAAGGATGAGTAATGAGCAATATTATGTCTGCCTCAACAGTGAAAAAGCTCCAGAGTAATCTAATAATGTAATTTAAACCCAAGCATTTTCAATTGCCTTGCCTATTTTAATATTTGTGTATGTTTTTGCTTCTAAAAATTACTTCCCATTAAAGAAGAACATTTAATTTTCATTGCTTCATTACAGCAGCTAAAATAGGTTGTTATACAATGAGTTTACTTAATAAAGTTCATTAGTTACATTTCCTTCCCATTTCCTGTAAGAAAAAAATTGGTATGAGTTTCTCATTTTATAGCTTATTGGAAATTGACATATATACTCTTCATCAAAATTAAGAATTATACCACTGAGATTTTGAATTTGTCTTGGGATGAATTTGTCTTCCATAATACTTACAAAATATAATGTAAGAAAATGGGCAAAAAACCTGAAAGGACCAAAAATTTTTCTATTGAAAAATTTCAATTCCTAATAACTTTTGATAATTTGGATTGAACACTGTTATTGTTTTTCCATTTCTATTTATTTTACTAGGGACCAAATGCTGAAGTTATATATAATATATATATACTAAAGTTATGATAGCATTGATTTTTTTTTTTTAAACAAACCAAAAAACCCACCATTTTTCAGTGGGTAAGAGAGCAGGGAAAATTAGTAGTGTCCCAGAGCTGTTTTGAGCTCTTACCACTAGGATCCTTCAGTGATGGGAAATACATAGGGAGAAACTGGGCACAGGAAGGAAGGAGGAGTCTTCTAATCATTGACTTAAAGTGAAAGTTATTTGAAGCCTGAATTACATTATTTTGGTGTGAAAGTGAGATGGTGGGTGATTTTCTTCCCATTTGAAATCGAGGTGCCTGTCCAGCTACGGTAAACAAGAACTGAAAGCTGGTCAAGCTCTGCAACAAGCCAGGGGCCTCCAGTCACCCTTGCTTACTGTGAACGTGCTTGTCCTCCCTGGCAAGGAGCAGAGTCACTGAGGGCTCCCAGCATGGGAGCAGTTGAATTTGGTAGTTTTTGTTTACCTTGACCAGAGAAGGTCTTTAGTTCCTTTACTTCCCCTGCAGTTTAACCCTGCCTCGTGCCCCACACTTGCCTAAAGTTCCATTGCTTCAATTGCAGTCAAAAAGATCACAGAACAAGCCTGAGAGTAAACAGAGAGAAAGGAAATCCTGTACTGTTGAGAAGAAGCAGTAAGGGAATACTGCTCTTGGGAAAGCCTTGTTTTTCAAGTTTTAATGAGTGGATCAGAGACAGCTGCTGGTGATGTCCAAGTATAGGCTGGAAGTGCAAACAAAAGAGGATTCAGGAGGGAGGGATTGAGGTGGGATTTCAGAAGGAAATTGTTTTGTGCTTTGCTGAGAGGTAAAGATTCTGCCAGATGTGGAAATTGGTAAGAAAGAAGGAGTGAAAAATTATATTTAAATTTAAATAAAAATACTCCTGTTAGGTTAAGAAGTTTACACATGTCTAGCAAGGGCAGATGTTACTCATGCAATATTCTTGAGCACATGGTGTAACTCTTGGGGATGGTGTTGTGCAGGACCAGGAGTTGGACTTGATGGTCCTTGTGGCTTCCTTCCAACTCAGCATGTTCTGTGATTCTGTGATCCTGTCTTTTCAGGATTTCCAGATGTTGTGTAGACTTCATGTGGAGGGCACATGCCGATGAATAGATTATTAATAAAATTAATCAAGATTTGCAATCTAGCAGGCTGGAAAGCTGTGTGTATCTGAATGACCAATGATGACCTATTTTTGTACAATTTATTAATGGTTGGTAAATATTGGTTAGATGTGCTGTGCACCATTTAATAATTTAATAATCTATTATTTCTTCTTTTTTTAATTAAATATTAACACTTGCATTCAATGTAAATATTAAAAATAAAAACAAAACAATATATACAACAAAATCAAAGCATAAGAAACATCCAGAGTTGAGCTGATGGATGGAATACTGGAAATCCCATGAGATATTCTACTTTCTAACAGATCTCAATTAGTTTTTCTCTAAATTACAGATAAGAATTCAAGTGTCATTGCAGTTCATTAAAAAACACATACATGTAGTAAGATGCATGTGCATAGTAGACATGCCAGTGATGACACTCTACTTAATACAGGTAAGGCCACCATCCTAAAGGGTAAATTTGTACACACAAGAAAGAAATGAATCAGCTGGAGACCTGAGGGGGAAAAAGACAAGGGTGAGTAAACATCAAGAATAAAGCCTTCTAAGGAAAAGTCAAAGTAGGGCTCTTAAGAGTTGGGGATAAAAAAAGGATGAGACATTTACAACCTTTAAATATATCATAGAGAAAGTCAGTGACCTATTTCTATGTGAATAATAAAGAGGATAAAAAAAGAAAATCTGAAATTACAGTAAGGAAGAGAAAGATTAAACTCAAGGAATGCCCCTTTCATGCTAACAATAAAGCACTTAAGAAGCTAATATGGGGTGATGGTTTGTCTAATACTGTCAGTTTTTAAAGAACAATTTAGGCAAATAATCAATGTAATTCTGTCATTGATAGCAGATATAGGTGAGGTTATTATTTTTTCTTTTTGAAGCCCTTTCTATATGTATCTTTCTGCATCATAATTTTAGTCAGAAAAATATGAAGCATTTTAGTCCTGCAGTGAAGTTAATATGCTGTTGCTTTCCTGTGTCAGGAACTGAAGAAAATATATGAGTTTATTTTACTACTTTAAAAAACATTTACAAAAAGAAATTCTTCTAGTTGAGCGCTTTTCATTTATTAGTGTGTGTTGGTTTTTTTGGTTGTATTTTTTTAGTAATTAATTATTTCTATGTTATAGATTTATGCACACCTCTATCATCAGTAGTTCTGGTGGCATCCCACATATTCCTTATCTTTTTATTTCTGTCATGAACTGGGATTGCCTCGTTCCTCTGAAGTGAAACCTGACAGTATCTCAACTTGCACTACAGACTGTCCAGTCAAATTAAACTTTTTTTTTCCTCAGGCTCTCTTTAATAATTTGGGTCATATGTCTTAATTCCTCTTAAAATGTGAATCTCTGATTTATTCTGTGCAGATTAAAACAAACAAACAAACAAACCAACCAACCATCAGTCCAGAACTTACTGTTTGGAGAGTGATGACTACCATAATTCTAAGTCTTAAAAATAGATTTTTCCTTCTTGAACAAAGTAGGTAGCTTTGTACTAATTTAGTCATATTGATAAAAATACATCTATGCAATCTGTAAAAACAGAAACTTGGGGTGAGAAGTTCTGGCAAAATAAAAGTAGTAAAAGTCCTGAAGTCAGAATGAATAAACCATTAATTGCAGGTATTTTTATGTTTACAGTTTTATGATGTAAAAGATAATTAAGAAATGGTAAGTAGGAGAAACCAGGAATGAAGCCTGAGTAATAAACAGCCAGTTCTGGAAAGTTAAAAAGCCCTATTAATTGTTTCTCATTTACTGCTTTGAATAAAGAAGATCTAATCCATGGAAGCATCATTTTTCTTTTGTGCCTTGCAGTCTTAACTGAGTTTTTCCCAATAAAATTTTTATTAATCTTACAGTCATGCATGGACAGTTAGGATTAGGGTACATGACAGGAAAATTCACTCAGCCATTGTGAAGAGATGTCTACATAGGATGTGGAAGTTTTTAAAGGAAGGTTTTGCACTGGTCCTTTCCTGCCCTGTTGTTGCCCAGCACACACCACCATACGAAGGGCCCTTGTGCCAGGTGAGATTGTGTAGATGCAACTGAATTATCCATGGTCAGTACTATGCCAATATTAGTGTGGATACTTGGCTAGTGTGGCTGTGTGTGGGTTGTCAGCCTCCCTCCCATGTATGTGTTCTGCTTACATGGTCCTGGGGCAAGTACTCTTACCATGAGCCTATGGGTATCTTTCATGCTCTAACAAGAAATATTTTTGTATCTTCAACTTTTTATTATTTTTATTTTTATTTGTTTGTTTGTTAGATGTGCATATCATGGTCAGTGTTGTGGAAGCTCAGTGACATAACAAATTAGAGAAAAAGTGCACATGCCCATCCTTGTGGGCACGTGTGTTACAGCTTGCAAAAATTGTCCCAACTCTGTTGATTTTGAGGTCTCTAAGTCCTTCACAGTTTGCACAAGCTGATGATTTGATGCTAGGTTTTGATCACACCAAACAGGAATTCCTGCTTGTTTCTGCAATGTCGTTCTTTTGTTCAGATAATCTCACTAAGTTAAGTGGGTTTTGTCTCCCTAACCTGATTTACTGAGAACACAAAGCTGATAGAATTATTAAGGACAGAGAATAGAGAGAAGGATAAACTGGCATCTTTCGAAAACTGCATTTTGTTGAAGATCTCTTAGTTCATTCAGCAATTCTTTCTTAGTGGTGTGTGTTTCACTTGTCTGTAAGGAACCAGATTATTCTCTGTGAAATGAACAGGGGCTTTGTATCCATAAATAAATTTGTCTTTCCTAGTAACAGCCAAAAATCAGACAACTGTGTATCCCTTTTTCTCTGTGGGATTTTCAGATATGTTTCTATCTGTATTATGTACTCCCCCAGCACCTAGTCTCCTTTTCTATATAGTATTGTTCAGATATTTCGAAGTATACTTATCTTTGTTGACTGTGTGAGAGAAATCCAAGGCACTAAAAACATCTGTTATCAGAATTGTTTTCATTATGAGTATCTTGTTGGGCAGATTTTCTTTCTTGAATCCCTAATATAGATCTTTCCCCTGCTGCTCAGCCCAGCTGGTGCTGTTGCCTGCTGCTGTTTGCTGGAAGTTGCTTAGGTATTACCCAGAGATACCTTGTAGGGTATTTGTTTGTTAGCATGGGTAACACTGTGTCATCTCTTAGAGAGAAAAGATTGAATTATAGAAAGCCACAGAAATACATGAAAATGAGAGTCTTTAACACTTTCGAAGGTACCAGTGACATGAAATAAGTTTTAACTGTGGCACAGTAATCTGCAGAGTGCTTAGGTTGGAGGATACATGCCATTTAAAAGGAATTAACTTTTTTTGTTCTCCTGTCACTTCAAATATTCCTGGTACCCATCCTTTTATTGGTAAATTATATTATCGGTTTAAGAATTTGTTGGTGACAAAAGGGGAAGTATTTTAGTCAGGAAAGCTGCTAGGGCATAAATAATGTGTGCTCTCCTTTGAACAGGGAGGAATGGCTCACAACAGCCCTGCTGCCTCAGTGGAGCAGCACAATCTGCTGCATGATGGCATCGCCAGCAGCCAAATACTCCCGGTTTTGTTTTAATGGGAGGGTTCTTACACATTGCTGGTTTTACATGATGGGAATGAAGTTGGAAGTGCTTCCTGTTCCATTCACAAGCCCCGGGCTCTCCATGCATCCCAGCTTCAAAAATGACAGCTGAAACCAATTAGGCAGAATTATGGGACGCCTAAGTCACATGGAGATTTATCAAGACTGAGGAAGAGGAGGGAAAGAGAATGTATTGCATGGGAAGTGGAAGTGACTAATTTAATTAGAAGAGAATGACAGTCACGTTATTATTATGGATAAGGGTGGGCAAAGTAGAGATCATTTCATGTCACTAGCCATGCTTTGAAAGGAAACGTCCCACCCTTTGTCTGAAGACATTTGTGTTTGGTAGCAGAGTCTGATTCCTGAGCAAGATAGCTGAGCAAAACAGTTGATGTTAAAGTGAAGCACAGAGCATACCTGAGGACATTTCTAGCTTGTGGTTTACTCATCTATTCATAATTAGAATTCCTTCAAAAGGACAAGGGAAGAGTCATCGATATTTGTCTTTTTTCCCCCCTTTGCATACTCTCTTTTCCAGACCTAGGATGTAATGTATATAAACCTTGCCTCAGCTGTATAAATATCAGTCAGAATTCTTTTCCCTCCTGCAGATGCTTATACACAGTATGCTCACAAACATAAACACACGTGTCTACTTATAAACCAGAGTCTTGCTGAATAAAAATGACCTTCATACAATTATACACTGCCCCAAGTTTAAATCAAAACCCCAATTCATCAATTCATTTCTTCATGTGAGTCTGGAAGACAACATTTCATAAGTACATCATACTTTTTGTAGAGTTGTCATGGTAGTTGATGGTTTGGGCAAAAAATAAGTGAAAAATATTACAGAGAGAGTCTGAGCAAGTGTACTTTTTTTTTTTTTTTTTTTAATCCCTGTACAACCATTGATTTTTGTTCAGATTGTGAGCAGTTATGTTGGAGAAGTAACTTAATCTCTCTATCATTTTCAGGTACCAGTGTAGGAGTTGTGATACTGTCTCTATCACAGGGAGGAAAATATTTGCAATTAATTTCATTTTGGGTCAAAAATGAGCATTGGCTGATGTGCTTCTATATTTGGTTTGGAAACAAGACTAGGTGAACCAGCATTGCTGAGCATGGGTTTTCAATCCCCTATCCTAGGAAGCACTGTGCAGTCTCTGGTCTATCTAGAAATTGTTCCATCTAGCTCAGGAAGAGTCATGGGTTTCTTAATGGAGGCCTTGTTACTTGAGATGTGCACTGAGAGAAATATTTGTGTTTTAATGTACTGAGAGAAGGTAACTAAAAGTCTGGACAGACACCTTCTTCTCAAGAAGGTGTAGTTGTGCGTGCCAGGACCCTGAAGTCAAGGTGCAGCCTTGGAGCAGTGATCTTCTGGCACACAGTAGTGAAATACAATTATTTGAAGGCAAAAATGCCAAAGTCTGTCTTGGATTACCTGTACTTACTTTTATTTTCAGCCAAAATGGCCAAAATATCTTGAACCTCCATCTGGAGGACCCTTATTTTAAATATTCAAGCTGTACAGTATGGATTTGGATTTCAGCGGATGAGTAGCCTTTGTGCTGTGGGTACTGCTGGACTATTATTTTGAAAGTTGCCACAAATTTGGTCAAGTGATAAGCTTTAGAAAAATTATAAATTGTACTTAAGAACTATGTCTTTGAAGATTCCTCCTCTCTTCTCAAAGACTTTAGTCTCTCACTACAAATATTGTAGCTATTTATTTCTGTTTCTGGGGGAGCCAGTAGTGGAAGGAGAGACAGAGTATTTCACTGAAAGCATCACAGGTTTTGCAGAGAACACTGTTTTGTTGGTGAAGTGGGAAAGTGAAGCTCTTATGATTGGAGGACCAAGATAAAGATGGTCTGGGCAATCTTTATTTTTCACCCTTCTGGGAGTGCCTGTTGTGCAGCTCTGGAAAGGATTGTGTGGTGAAGTATGGTGATTCATTCCATACAATCTGCAGGGTCCAGCCTGTTCAGATTTGTGGCTATAAATAATAGCGAGACACAGCATGGTCTAGAGTGTCTTCTAAATCAAAAGGGTTTAATTAATGAAATTAAATAATACAGAAACAAAATATATAAACCATGCACAGTGTAAAGAGATCTCACACCTGGTACAGCACCTAGAGAATGCCCTTGGTTCTGTTGTTCTGTCCCTTTTTCTACCCAATGTTCAAGGATGGTTCTGTTTGAAAACTTCCAATAGGAAACCTTACAGGGTTTGATGGACAGATCCAAGGTCCAACAGATGTTTCTCTCTTGGCACTCAGCCAATTACAGAGAGACATACAGAGAACCTTCCAGATGAATTTCCTAATAAGTCAGGGAGTAAACTGAAACTTTTTTCTTATATAGAAACACCTACCAAGTATGGGAAGTGCATTACTACAGTGAAGGCATGTGATTGTTGTTGAATTTCTCTCTTTTTTTGTGAATGTGGGAACCAGGGTGTCTTCTGAGGTTCCTGCCGTATTCAAAGTATCATTTCAAGACAAGTTAGGTAATACTGCTGTAGAGAACCGGTTTCCACCCTTGCTGCATTGTCATCACCAGCTGAAACTGCTGTCATTACAGATTTCTGCTATTCAGCATAAGATTCTCAGTCTCCTTTGTAAAAGGATCACACATTTACAGCTATAACTGAAGCCAGTGTTGCAGAGTAGTTGAGACAAAGCTCTGAGCCAGGCATGAGAAGGACACAATGATTAGGTGGATAATTATGTTTTGATTTATTGTTAATATCTATTTAAATATTACCAATGCATTTTATATTCTTTTTCAGGCCAGTGTGCACCAAAGTCAATAGCAACATATCAGCTTCTCCATCTCTATAAGGAGAGCATCCAGACAGTCCCTTTTGCAAAGTCCACCAGGTGTTCTTAGCTTAGGACAAACCACATTGCCCATCAAAGACCACAAAAAGGAAGAGAGTGTGTGTGTGGGAAAAGGGTGCACCTGAAGACCAGAATATCTTTGATTACCACCACAATCAGTCAAAACACAGAAGACAATATAGTAACAAATACTCTGAGAAGCCAAAACCAAATTTCTTTGGGCAGAATTGCAGAGCAGTGATTCTTAGAATTTTTTTGTCTTTGCTTCAAGTCCCTAACTGAAAAAAGGAAGTAATGCCTTATGTCCCCTGCACTGCTATGAAATTAATCTGTGTTTGTAAAGCATGTCAATACCATAGCAATAAGCAGCATAGGAAAACCTGTGAGATTATTTCTGTCTTCAAAGAAGTAAAAAAGCCAGACTCTTCAAGCTGTTTGAGAATAGAAGAAACCCCCCTAACCATAAAACAGCACAGCTGTTTTTTAATCAAGTACCTCCTTCTGTTAAGTGAGTATGTCTAATCCTGGGAAGGAAAAAAAAAGTATGTGATTACATTAGACCTTCTAGGAGTTAAATTATTCATTTAAATGAAAAAATAAATAAAAGGTTGGATAAACCCCATTAGTTCTGGACTTTCCAAGCTTTTGAGTTCTTCTCTATAGAAACTCAATTTATCTCTGCTTATTGTTTTTTGTGTAGCTCTTTTGAGCAGAGGAGTGTTAACTGAATATTTGTATGTATAGGTGTGGGTAAACTGGTGGAGTGTAAAGAGCAGGAACTATAATGGGATTTTGAACTTAAACTAAAACATCAAATGTTCTGTCAGCATGGTATTACTTTGGTGATTTATGTGTGTTGGGGGTGAACAGCACATCTGACAGAGCTGTTAAAAGCTGGCTTGAAACAGAATTGGTCTAGCCAGGTCCATTTGGGATCAGGATGTGTGCAATGACTTGGAAGTCTCTGTACTGCATTCCCAGTTTGCTTCTTCTCTGTGAGGTGCCTGATCCTCTGAGACAGTGCAGGGCTGATAAAGATGTATTGGTTGGTCTGTTTCTTGTCTTTGTACCTTGTTTCAGTATAGTTTTATGTTATTGCCAATATGTAATTGTATCTTGAATTTTCCTTTAGGGTATATATTTTATTAGGTCGGGTTGGTGACTGCAGCAAAGACTCCAGTCTCAGAGTGTGGCAGGTTGTATTTGCAGCCACTCTTCCACTTGGGAAAGCCTGTTGTTTTCCACCTTGAAATACAGCAGGAAGAAAATGACTCCATCTATATAGTACAAATTTCATGGAATACCATTAAAAAAACGCTTTCATCCAGCTTGCTCTCTTGTTTTCTTTTCTAATGCTTTCCTGAAACTTGCATTTGTGTTGTCTTCTTCAATGTCAGCTGCGCACACAAGCACTGGAGTAGACACTTTGTCTGCCAAAAGGGAAAACAGGTTTAGAAAGAGCTGTCTCTGCAGCACTGTCAGTTTTCCTGGCTGTACTAATGTTTAATTCAATGTGCATTCAGTCCCTACCTTGGAAAAGGAGAGCAGCTGATGCTGCCTTTGCTTTGCTGCCACCTTCTTTTTTTTAAAGTGAGGAGCAATGTTCCCTAACATTATAAGTTGCTTCCACAGTTCTTACCATAATGTTTAGTTACTTTTATGAGGATTCTTTGTTTTATAAAAGCAAATTGTTGAAAGATTTGAACAGAAAATGCATTGAATTTCTCTTCCCCATCTGAATTAAGGTTTGGTACATATTCCTCTGTGTCTGTAGTGTGTGTGTAGTAAAAAAAATAAATGCCAAAAGACTGCAGTTGAGAAATAATTGACTCTGTAAGGTTTCTGGGATTCTGAAGCTTTTTATGCAGGATAGTTGTGGCTAGAACAAATTTTGTGTCTTGGGTGTAAACTCTCCTATGTATCTGCATTACGCTGCAGAAGAAAGCTGAAGAATGCCTCCTGGTTTGGGAAATGTTGCACAGAAACACCATTCTACTGTGTGGAAGGCAACTTTTGTCCAAAATTCTCACTCTGAAATCTGCCTGTATTTAGTTGGGCTGTTGCGTATGTGAGGCAGGTATTGCCAAGCAGCTTTTCAAGGAATGTTGGATGATTTTTACCAGATGTGTTCAGAAACCAGATGTGGAAGACAGTCTGAGTATTTGCTGGCTAATAAAGTGCATATTTTTTGCTTTTTTTAATTCTGAACATAATTCCAGAAGCTGAGTTGTGCAAGCACATTAGAGAAGCAACATGCCACTTGACTGAAACCATGCTGCTGCAGTGTAGAAATGTAAGAGAATAATTCAGAGAAAAGTGTTTCCATAGTAAAAACTATAAATATTTATTTGTTAAAAATAACATTAATCTATACATTGCAAGCCTTATTTTTTTTTTCTGAAGATATTTCATGCTATGTTTGCTGGAAATATAGGTAACTATGAAGTGAAAACTGCAGTTTGAATTTTCCATGAAGTTCTTTTCTACAGTATCTGTATTTAATGGCTGAAAATGTCCACAGTATGTGCTTCTTTTCGAGCTGGAAGGTACCATTCAGTACTGTGATATGCAATGCCTTTCAGCTTTATTTTCTAAACCTTTAACCCATCTTAATCTAGAATTGCTATAAAATTATATTTAAAGGGCAGTGTTATAATGTGAACAATGGGAGTTGAATGTGAGAGTCTCCCTTTAGGTTCTTCCTCTTCTGTCTTTGTGGTGTCAATGGTGATACTATCCTTTAAAGTTTTAGAATGGTATTAAAATTCAGGTAATTAATCTACCAAATGCAGGGTGTTGGAAAAAATATTATTTTGCAATTGTTGAATATTCATATCAGTTACCAAGGCTGTTAAATAAAATTAGGGTAAAGGTACAAATGTGTATTTGCACTTGTGTGGCTGAAAAAAAAATCTTATTTTCCATTTGTTATGTCCACTCCTAAGTAGAGGGGTATTTATTGCTGCAGTCATATGGATATTAATATAGTTTTCTCCATCTGACTTTCTTTTAGCACACTGATTTATGTCAGTACATGGACAAACACCCTGGAGGGCTTCATCCAGAGAATGTGAAGGTAAGAGTCAAAAAGAGCACACATTCAAGGCAAATGCAGTAGCAGTTACTTTGCAAAAAATGTCATGTCAGTTGTTTCATAGAAACTGATTGCTAGCTAAAGGGAAAATGCCTGGCATATGAACTGTATTTTTAAATATTTGTTTTCTTTGAAAATAATTACAAATTCAGGTATGTGAGCTTTCCTGCAATAGAATTTCTGAGGTTTGTAAAATTGACTCAGAGCAAAGATATATTAGTGAATGCTGTTAAGAGTGTTGGTAATCCCTCCCCTCCATTCAAACATTTGCTCTTAAGGCAATACTGCCCTAAAACCCCAAGGTAAATATGCTTTAGGCTGTCAGTGCTAGACCTATAGTTAGGTGAGTTAGTGTGGGTTCATCAAGTTTGAGGGAACTGTAATTAATTGTATTAGCTGAATGTACTGCTTTTTATATGAATATAGAAAATCTTCCCTAATCGTTTTGCTCACTTTCTTGGGTGAGATCAGCATTTTCATAGCTGATCTTACTTTGGAATTTTTTTTTTCCTTCTAAAGTGGATCATCTGAGAATCATCACACAGGAAGGAGAGAGTTTATTAGCAGGATTTAATGGAAAGATAGATGAGTAGAGACTTGATCCAGGTACTATTTGGGAAGTCAGCCAAATGATTTTATCATCAAATGGAAGCCAACCAAACATGCAGGATGAGTAGATCACTCAGATGATATTTGTTACAATTGTCTTGCACTTGGACATCAGTCCCATTGTTGTTCTGCTTTTGGGGTGTTTAAGTCTTCACTTGTCATACTGGGACCTTTATTCCAGGATGCAACTTACTGAAATGTAGAAATTCATGAAAACTCTCTTTTCTGGAAAAACCAGAAGGCTGTTTGGTTTTAAAAAAAGAAAATTATTTTTAAAAGAGGAAGTATTTTTTCTTCTGCAATAGCTGATCATTATTGCACATCATGTAGCTTCATTAATTTTCTGTGTTCTTTGACTGAAAAGTGGCATCTACAACATATGAATCTAGATAAGAATTACTGTCATCTAAAAAAAAAAAAAAACACAAAA
>WEIU01016789.1:161413-199256 GCA_013389925.1 Aegithalos caudatus | reverse complement strand
CAGAAACCCAGTCAGATTTGCTAAAAATTCCCAGACCTTCATCAGCATGGCAAACTAAAAGCCTGTGCTGCTCTTTTGTTTCAGAGGAAGTAAGATTGTTATTTCATAACAATTTCATTTTAATGCCTTGTTGTGCTGTACTCAGTTTGTTGACTTATGCAATTGGGGATCTGAGACTTTGCCACCTTGTTTTGGTTTTAGCTTCTGGACCAAGTTGTCTGTTTGGATCTGCATGTGTTTCTAAGCATTAAGCTGAGCTGTATTAATTAGCCTTCTCTCCCTGCCAGCCCCTTCTTTCTAGAGGTCCTTCAGTAATTTCACTTTTAGTCAGACTTTTGGACACTGTTCAGAATCGGTGGTTATGTGATCCCTAAATCCATTTTAAAAACTTCCAGTTGAGCAATTATATTCCAGTAGCAATAAATTAGTCTCAGCTCTCAGGGGCTAACCTGTGGGATTAAGCCATTGATGCTCTCCCAGCATGACAAAAGACCCCCTGCCTATTAATTTTGTACTTGAGGAAAGTATTGCCTATTGATGGATATTCCTTTCTGGCTTGTAGCCAGAAATTATAAATACAAACCCACATAATCAGACACCTTTTTTTTTCCAAAGAATATGTACAGTAGTTCCTGTTAAACAGTATTTTATAGGAAGGCAGATGCAAAATCATTATTTACTTACATCTTAGATTCTATAGGATATCTTCAGCTTAATTATATTTCTGAATTTGCTCTGTATTTGCCAGCTAAAGACAATGCTTTTTCCCCTCGGGCTTACTTTAAAATGAAGACTAATAAATGGAATCTAAAAATCTAAATTACTTTGACGGACACACATATTGTTGTCCCCTCAGGTATTGTGTATGACATTGCCTTTCTTTGTGGTTTTAAATAGGCTATTTGCTGTCACTTAACTGTTTTAAATAAAGACTAAGCAGGATATTATAAGTATGTGAAAGTATAAAGAAGAATGTCTCATCTGGCAGTTGTAGAAGTCCAGGGACATTATGCTTAGGCAAATAAAACAAGATTGCTTCCCAAAGCATTAGGTTTAGCATTTTTATCGGCATGTATGTATTGACACATAATGATTTCAGGATTTTATAATTCATGGGTGGAGGCACAAGTCCTACAAATAACATCAGGCTTTAAACCCTTCAAGGGACTCTGAGATGTTGTTTTAAACATTCCTATCCCTAGTAATGTTAAACCAGTTATTCTGATGACATAAATGCAGTTAGGTGCCTGAAACATCTTCATCATCTTGAAGGGAAATTGGCATAAAGCAGTTGGTTCAGTCCATATATTCTGCAAACTCCATCAGCTCCAAATAAATTATTAAATTATTTGCATCTTTGGTAGCTAACAAACTTGCATGTCTACCATTTATTTAAGATGTATATTTATATATACTATATTCATATGCTGTGAACAGTGTTATAGTTAGAAGTTAGAGATGTTGAGGAAAAAAGTAATAAGTTAGTAAGTCCATGTGTAGTAGGCATGGCCTCATCTTTTCTTGTCTGTTTTAAAAGATGTGTTTCTCAGTTTTCCCACAATTGAAGGGAAGCAATAAATCTTAAATACATGGCCCCACATATAATTATGTTTCTGCTGGAAGCTACTGCTGCAGCCTTGTCCATGATGGGAAATAGGAATTGATTTATGTGTGTACCGTGTGGTGCTTGCTGAGCTGCAGAATGTGCTATTGGAAACTGAGGTACAAGATCTGCTCCTGACTCTCCCTATGCTGCTCCTCCTGTCCCAGACTACTGAAATCTTTACTCCTGGCTTTCTTTCCTACAGATGTTGCAGCCTTTAGAGATAGTCCATACTCAATTGGAACATGTGCATTGCTTCCTACAGCAGGAACTCTAATGGGTCAGAGCAACTAGCTGACCCTACCAGAGATACTTTTCTTTTTTTTGTTATGATCTTCATTCTGATTTATGTCCCTTTCTCTCTGGTACAGGGTTATCTCCACCAGTCTTTTGTCTTACCTGCCTGGTTTTCCTGAGCCTTTGTTTGCAGCTGTCCATAAATGGCTCTGGTTTTGTAAATTCGTAATTTTAGTAGCTTTTTATTTGTGCATTTCAGCATGTCTTGTGAAAATGTAACAGTTCTTATCCTTTTCCAGTCTTTGAAAAATCACCTTTATTTACATGTGTCTTTTATTCCATATTATTGAATTCCCAGTAATGCACATAAATTCATCTTTATGCCTTGGTGCATTTATTTTATAGTTGAGTTTGTTTACTGTAACTCCTATTACTGGTAGAATAAGTGGATCAAAGGCTTGCATCTGTCATGCCTGCATTGCTTGTTTGCATCCCTGCCTTAAAAATAAATCTATTAATGAAAGCTGATTTGCTTCTTAATTAGTGATGATGCTGCCTTGAGATAGCTGAAGTCTTTTGAGAAAAGCATCCTGAATTTTTTCTCTCTGCCTTTTTTCTTCTACTTGCAGTGTTAGTGGTAATATTGATTTGTGTGAGCATTTGACAGAAAACCCCCCATCTTTGGCAGTATAAAAAGACACTTGCCTCTGACCCCTGTTCCTTAATCCGTGCAACACCAGCCTGAATGACAATGGGTTGTCAACCAGACAAAAACTGTCCCTATCTCTTAATTGCTCTCAAAATCTTTTACTTCAGGCAACTTGGAAGCCTCCTGTAGTCAGCTGTGACCAGAGGGGAAAGGAACTTCCAGTTTGTTCTTTTTCTATCTAATATTGCTGTGCTGATTTGTTCATCTCCCTGGGCACCTTTTCACTTCCTAGGGCCAAAAAGTGTTAAGAAGAAATAGGCAGACCCTCTTGTTGAGCTTTGCATGTAGGCAACAAGAATATTCAGCCTTCTCCCAGGAGCCTTCAAGACTTCAGCTCTTACCCATCTCAATTTTGAGCCTTCCTTTTGCCTAGGAAGCAGGGCACTGCAGTCTTCTGTGCATAATGGATGGATATTTTTGAAGCACAACCTCAATTAACTAAGCCCTACCCCCACCAGAACCTTTTAAAATGTGTTTTATCACTGCAATACTGAGTCAGGGTGTATGGCAAAATGTGGATTGGGATTTGGGCACTTAAGTTTCCTAGGGCAGCCCAATAATCTCTGTAAAAATATGCTTATGTTTCAGCAAAAAGTATAATTGGTTTGTCTTAAAACTTTAAAAAATATTTTAAAAGGAATGTAATAGTAATTAGTGACACATAATGGGATGCTGCAACATTTTTCTGTGCTAAATGCTCAAGAAGAGGTCAGTCAACTTTATAGCAACTACACAATTACAAAAACCCAGATATGATAAAAATATTGAGTTTATCAAACGAAGGCTTTAATGGTGGTCTCCGTAACATTGGATTGAAAATACTGAAATACACTGATTGTTACATGATATTATCTGAAATCTCTGGAACTTAGTCATTTATGGTATTCATGTGTTCCTTGCTGCACTGCAGCACTGTGAACATTGTCCTTAACTAATGGTTGCAGTTTTTAGTGTTCGATCTGTTTTTGTCAGATGAGTAATTTTGGCATTTAATGACTAATGTGAAAATTAATAATCTGAGTCAAAGCCATAGGGTAGTTGTCATCTGATGTCTTCTGTAAACATTAATATTTATCACTGAACTGATTACAGTTTTAGGATGGTCTGAAGTACAAAGGGTAGGGAAGCATTCAGAACATGCAAGGATTAGGCAGCTCCTGTGTTGTATCCATATGAGGCTTACTGCACCTAAGTGAAGCTGCTTGAACTTGGCAGTAGCAGAGCATGTCATACTGGCTCTTGCTAAGCAGTAGCTATGTTTATTAATAGTAACATTCAAACCCATGTGCTTGTTAGAAAAGCATAATATCTGTAAACTAGGATAAAAATGCTTTAGGTTCTAGGTTGCAGTTATGTTAACAATGCTTGTTAGCTTCTCTTGCCTGTTTCTGTTTTCTTTCCATTGTGTGATTGTATCAACATCTGTGACATGGACAGGAGGTCTGTCTTCCCCCTGTTCTGTGGGGAGACATATGTTGGATTACGTGGCAAATTCTGCATCCCCACGTGACAAAGCTGTGTTACATGGTGTAGGGGAAGCTGTGGTGTGTGAGCACCTGTGTGTAACTAGATGTGCCCAGCCAGGAGGGTGAGTACCAGAGACGTAGGTGCACAGGGAGTGGGCAGCTAAACTGGGGTAGTAGATCCAGCTGTGATGAATTTTCATGTCACTGACTCACTGGGGTTTGAAGAAAACAGTCTTTGAGGTGAAAACCTGCTGTGGTGGTCCTTTTAAATTTATCCGTTGTTACTGGAAGCAAATCTAAACTAATGTCATGCTTTTGAAATCTCTCTCCTGCTCACTAAAATTGGTCATGCTGCTGATGTGAAGTTAAATTAAAAGCTTATTTCAGCAGATATGTTAAGTAAGAAGTGATTCTGTTTAATGTGGTTGAGAAGGTGCTATTTTTCATTCCTCATTCAGTGAACAAGCAGGTGTGCAGCAGACAGAATAATGTTATGCCTAATTAAGGTCGTCTTTTACACATGGCATTGAGAATTGATTATTTAAATTAGACTTTTTTAGTTATCAGGCATTAAATATGGCATCAGCATTTCACTCTACTTCATGTCAGTCTTTTCACTTAATGGTTTGATAATATGCACAACTGTGAACAGTTAATGAAGGATCTTCATTAGCATGTTAAAATTCATGCTAGAAGAATGTCATTTTCATAAGTGAACTTGTAATTTATTGTCTGTATGATCTTCATGATTCATGTACGGCAAGAAAACATGTATATTGTAGGGAGAACACTTCATAATTTTTTAAATCAGTGAGGCAACGATTGCCACTCTGGCCTACTTCAGCATGGAAGTGAGTTGATGAAAGTTAAAAAAGCAGATTCAATTGAATTGAATTTATTTTTAGTCTTGCCATTCAGAAGAAAAAACCTGAGTCTTCCACTTACTGAACATTACCAGGCGACTACAACTGATTGTAAGGGAGTGTCTTTACACTCAGTTAATTAAGCACACCTTCCTCATTGCAAATGACTGTAGTAGTACCCAGAGGGGACAAAAAATGATTAAAAGAGCATCAAAGAGAATAGAAGTTAGCGAATTAATACATTCCAATCTCTTTCCTTTGCAGTTCTGCTGGAAATAAGTGGAAAAATCTGTATATATACATTTTTAAAGTGATGATGCAATGCACATTTCCAGTGGCTGTATCATATGTATTTCTGTGTGACATTGCCTTGGTAAGACTCTAGTATAAGGAATGCAGGAGCAAGTTAGAAGCCTTTATAAATGCATTTTGGAGTGGATTATTTTAAAATTCTTCTGGAGAACTCAGTTAATTCCAGGGAAGACAGGTAGGAGAAACCTTTTAGTGAGGTAAATCTTATTATGATCCTGAAAATCCTGCAGATTCAAATAGCTAATAATTTTTATTCAGATTTTCCTTATTTGTAGGGATGCAAATTTGTCTCAAGTCAATAATCCTGTGTGCCTGCAACTTCTCCAGACAATTTAAGCAACAGTCTACAAAGCTTTGACCTAAAAAGTGCAGTATTTCCCCAGATCATAGAAGTGAAAAGTTGGATTTTATCTCATGGTTATTATCCTGGTTGAGAAGAGGGAAATTAATAGCAAACCAAGAGCGATAAAGAAGATTGTGCTTGATGAGCTTTTGACATGCCAGCAGAAGTCACAGAGGGACAATTCTCATTGCTTCTGTGATAGTACATATTACCAGGTAGTTTTTTCCTAACGTTAATGTTTTAAAGCAGGTAGTTCTAAAACTCTGAACAGTCTAGTGGCCCCTAATGGAACTGAGTCATGTGTTCAGTTGTGTTTATTTCCAAGGCTGTGAGATGGCACTGCAATGATATATTGCCTCCTTTTACCTTTTTAAATGGCCAGTAATTTACAGAAGCCTGTACTGTCCTCTGGATGACAGGGAGAACTTCATCGGTTGCAAGCATGAGATGGGATGTCCCAAGTTTGGTTTCTTTTACTGGTATTTTTAGATTTGATGGCCTATTAAGATTAAATATTATTTGATTGATGCTGAATACACACTTGGGAATTCAGATGAGTGTGTGTTACCCAGACAGTGTGCTTTGATACATAGAACAAGCAGGAGTATTTGTGTAATCAGTGATGGGTGATAATAACTCTTGTGTGGTATTGTGTATTACTTTTCAAAAGTAACTATACTAATAGAGCAGTGCAAGCTTGCTGAAGGAAAGACACATTAATTCAGGCTTGCTTTCAGCTTTCTTCTGAAATAATATTAACTCCTGGTCCAGATTATCTCAATCTTTTTTGCGGTCTTTTGCTGCCGAAAGAGCAGAACCAAGAGTTTTGTGCATTTTCTGTAAACTAAAAAGTTCTTTGTAGCTTTCTAGTTCTGTGTAGTTTCTAATTCTGTATTCAGGGCCAGGTCCTCTATTCCCACAATACAACATGAATTAAGGGAGCTCAAATAAAGAAAATAGTTTGGAAATCCCTCTTTGCCATCACAGAAAGACTTAAAAAAGGCCCCCACAGGCATCATTATTCTGTCCTCTTGGCAAGCATCCTTACTGTCATTGGGGTCCTCAGTGCCTCAGCAGAGTCTGTGTGGAAATGGTACATTTTATGGAGAATCTCCCTAGGCGTGTTGTGAATTTTTGCTTTTCACTTACCCCGGTATCCTTTGCCAGAAACTCTCTACCGTCTCTGGTAATGGAGGGCAACTGTATGGAGTCATCCAAATACTTTACACAGATTACCTGTACATGAGTGTTCCCCTTCATCATTAGACTGGAAAGAGCTTTCTGAACCTAAGTCAGACACTGTTAGCTGCTCTCAGTCCCACCCTTTACATGTGTTTAGTATGGGCTGTGTCAGTGTCTAACTTAGAAGCTTGTTCAGAGGCCAAGAACACTAAAGCATTCACCAGGCAACCACTGGATGCCTGCATGTAAAGCTCTGGATTTTACACTCACCCAGACTCAGTAAAACACCAGGAAGGCTGGGCTGTTCATCCAGATAGCTACAGGTCTCTCAGAAAATGTATTTTAAAACTACTCCGGGCATTTGGTCAAATGTTGCATATAGCTCAAGTGACTATCCAGGCATTACACCTGAAGGACTGTGTAGGTGCTAACTCATCCCTTTGTGGAGTTGAGGGCTTTCTCTTGTAAGTTTTAAGAACTGCTAATGTTCTTTTAATATCACAGTCCATAAACCCTGAATTAGCTTTGACCTGCATGCATTTTTCTCGCTGATAGTGAAACCTCTTCATTAAAGTATGTTGCTCATTAAAGTGAGAGCAGCATAGTAGGCAGGGAAAAAAAAAAAAAGGTTTTTTTAATGGCTATAATAAATAGGCAAGACTTGAAGCCACAAGTGTTAGGTTTTTTTGTCTGAACATAAGGTGTTGAGCTTCCGAATGTTAAGTTTTGCTGAAAATCTGACTTTTAGGGACAAATGCCTGTCCTGTTTTCTGTCTTTTTCTGACCTTAGTCATTTTGTGAGCCTAGTTTCATTACCAAAACCTTTGTTCTTACTAATAAACTGTACACAAATGGTGTCTTAGTGAATGATGTCTTAGTTTGTTTATGCAGGTTATTCAGCACCTATACAGCCTTGTGTATGACCATGCAAATATTAAAATTACCAATATAAAAGCTAAAGAACTGTGAATCTGTTTTGTTCTTACCATCACAAAGAACCTATTGAAATAAATGTTGAATTTGCCATTGACTCCAACTGCCATCCTGGGGCCTCGGGAAATGGCAGTTCAGTTGCTTGTTCAAAACCCCTTGAAAAAACCCCAGGCTGAGGTTCCATAGTGATTGGAATTGAGTAAGGTGGAGGAAGGAGCAAGTAAGATGAGAGTGTGATCGTGATAGAAGGTATGTCCATTTCAGACTGGGTATATGGGTATGGATTGGTGGTACCTCATCTAGGATTCATTTTTGTCCTTGTGATGGTAACGCAGATAATCTGGAAAGAAAACTGGTTTCTTAGAGAAGGCTTTCCTTAAGATCAGGAGAGGGAACTTGACTGTGAGAGGCAGAAGTGCTTTGTGAGGAATCAGAAAGAGTTTTTTTCTACTTCACCTTTTCTTTTTGTGTGCTGGGAAACTGTTGGAAATGGAGAGGCCTCTCTTGGTGTTTTCTCATCCCAAGCAATCACAAAGGGCCTGTGGTTTGCAGAATGCTTTGCTGCCAGATGTTAGCCTTGTCTTCACTTAAATATTTTCACATTTAATATTACCAAATAAAAACAAAGGGGAAGAGAAAAAGAGAAAGCAAAAAACAATATCTGATTTTACCGTATAATGAATTCAGGAAGGTTTTTTTTTTTTCTCTTCTCTTCCACAAGCTTCCTCCAGGGAGGTGTGAGTGAATTAATTAACTTTTGGGGAAGTACTTAATGAGTACAGCATGTCTACAAGTCTGGAATAAAACTACATTCCAAAGCTGTCCTCAAGAGCAGATGTTTATTCTGTTTAGCTGTGAAGTTGTTGGGCATTTTTTTTTTTGGCACATTATTTCAAATCACTTGACTCTTTGCACTAAAGCCAAATGAAAGACATTAATAAATATATTTTGGTTTATTATAAAAATTACAGTGCTGTAAACTACCATGATAATTGATATTTCTTTGTGTATTTAAAAATAATGTTTGAAGTTAAATGCCATTGATTTAGCCTAGCAAACTGGTTATTTTGCCCATCTTTTTATTTAAAAATATATATTATTTTGAAGTTATTTAATAGAATTAAATTGATATTTTTAGGCTGTAATGAAAGCCATTTCTGCTTCTTGATCTTATTAAAATAGTTTTTATGTACCATGAATTCCACTTTAAGCACAATTCAGAAAGGAATGTGCATGTTACTTATGACTTTCCTGCTATTCTTTGTTTCTGTATTTTGCTCTTAGGTTTCCTCAGCACATTGTTAGACCCAGCCCTGGCAAGAGGGTGATTGATATGGCTCTTTGTGCCCTGGCTAAATAGCTAAACATAGAGTGCATTGTGTCTGCACTCAGGGAAAAAATGAAATGCAATTAAATTCATTTCACCTTCAGTAACATGACATTTCTGTTTCTTTCATGTCAGTCTTTATTCTCTTCTATAATCAGATTTTGTAACCCTTTTAATAATGTCTCTTCACTTCAGTAATCACTGAATAAGATGCTTGTATTGCAAGTTAATTAGAAATTCTCGTGTGCCTGAGTTGACTTTTCCCAAATCTTTGGTGTGGTTTCCACATCTTCCTAGAGAGCACGTTTTGCTGTATGTGTTACATGAGTACTCTGAGCTGTGAGGCACGAAGTCCATATCTGCCCTTGAGTCCTCCATGATTAGCTTTGGAGGGGACTTTTGTGTTCACATTTAAAAATTTAAGAAAAACTGAAGTCTTTTTTAAAATACATCAGGTGAAAGGAGGGGTCTCTGCATTGATATAGGTTCTCCATAACTGCAAAGGAAACTCCTGGGAGTTCATTCGCCCTTTGTACTGGCAAAACGCCTGGTGGTTAACACGGCCCTTCACAGCAAGTGTCTGAAAGGATGTGGGAGGGTGATGCATGCAGGAGATGAAAAGGGGAGGACAAAAGGTCTTCTTCATCCAGCTCTTTGTTCATAATTGTAAATTACAGAATACACAATAGTAATGCTTAGTTTTAGGAGTAAGCATTAATAGGGTCGGGGAAGGACTCTTAAGAAACCAGGAGACCGTGAGTTAGGTTTCTGTCTAAATTTACCTTAAAGACTATTGCAAGTAGGTTTCAAAAGTTGTCTTTAGGTTTCAGTGAGGGTTTTTATTTCCTAATGAAAAATATATAAGAAACTCCCATTAAAATAGACTTTGAAGGATAAAATCTTGAAGATTACCTTGGGTACACAGGCATTATTGTTATACTATTAATTTCTTCTTTGTTTTAGCTTCAGTGTTCCATCCCCCAGCCTTATCTCCCCATCCTATCCACCCTGTACTGTTGTTTCCTATAATTAGTGAAGATACACATCTGTCTTCAGGCTACCACCTAATCTCTAAGGCCATATGGGTAAATGGAATATAATTATAATTTGGTAGAAACCAAGCGTTCTGCACATGGTTGTGTTACTCTCATTCTTTTTAAATCAGTCAAATTTAATCTATGACATAGTAGGGCTTGGAGGCTGGGTTTAGTCCTTGCAAAGTAAGTATATTTCAGATGGAAATTTCATTGTGTTAAATTTGGGTGGGAATTAGCCAGTTTGGGAGGAATTCTGGCACAATGTTACCGCAATGTGCAAGCACCCTGCATATTGTGAAGAAATCACCTGTGGTTATATGCAAAATATTAACAGAGGTCATTTTTTGTCCCCCTCTTTTTCAGTTATTTTTATTTCAGTTGCTGCGAGGACTGTCTTACATCCACCAGCGTTACATTTTGCACAGGGACCTGAAACCACAGAACCTTCTGATCAGTGACACGGGGGAGTTAAAGCTGGCAGACTTTGGTAGGCAAGCAGTTAATTACAAGTCTCTTATAATGTTGTAGGAATGTCAGACAGATGGTTCCATTGATTTCTCTTTCCCCCCACCCTATTCCTTAGACACACCTTCTTCATTGTAGATAATTGCGCATTTTTCTCCTGAGTGAAGAAATTGATTATGGTCAACAAAATGCTTGATTAAAAGGGAGCAAGTGAAAAACAAATACCTACTCCAGTTCTCTCAAGGAACATAATGCTGAAAGTATTTCCATTTTATTTACCATGAGACCTTTGAATTAGAATTAAAAACCTTTAAAAAGAAAAGAGAAAAGGTAGAGAGAGACCTGAGGAAATACAGACTGTGTGAAAAGCACAATCACTTCATGGAAGCAGCTCTAGGGTTGTGGAGATCTGGATTAACTTTCATTAAATGGTCATTGAAAGAGGCTCAAGGACACAAGAATAAGTGTTCCTTCTGCAGAATAAAGGACTCTAGGAGCACCTGGACTGCTTTCAGTATCCATTAGTTCTTTCTAGGGAAGTCTTATGTGGAATATAAAGTCAGGATAAATTATTTCCTGAAATCTTAGCCTTTGGCCTACTTTTAAATTTTTAAGCCATTTTCTAGTGGCTACACCAAGGCAAGTACTCCTTCCTCTGAAAACCATTGTGAATGCAGATGTGGAAGATAGCAATATTTTTCTTTAGTGGTTTTCACAAAGAGTTGTAGGAATTGCTTCCTTTCCTGTAGGTCAGCTTCTCAGTTACTGATTCCAGCAGTACTTTTAAAGTAAGCTGAAAATTTGACCTATTGGCTTTTTAAAAATGTCTTTTATTTTATGACTGCTATCCACATCATGCTTCACATTTCATATAGCAGCAGTAATGAGGAAGTCTTGTGTGCTAATTGGCAATTTCACTGTTAATGTAGTCATGAGGTTTTGTCTTTTAATTAGCGTTACTGCAATTAACAGCTCAGTGTGTATTTGCTATGTTGGAGAAGGGAACAGGACTTAAGGTGGACACAGTCCACAAGAATTTGATTGGCCTTTGGATTGTAAGGCAATTAGAGAAATAGTTTTAGAATTTTCTCCTGGTTTATATTTGATTTTATGTTATCATTTTTCAAAACTTGCTGTTTTTTGAAATAACTGCTTAAAAAAACCCATCCCTGCATGTTGCTTTGAGCTTTCATCTCTTAAGGATATGAAACAGGTGCATCATTCAGTGTTCTTGTAGTGAAATGAGTTAACCCTCTGTTGAAGGTGTTGTGCTGTTTAATAGTTTTGTTGTATCATGTATACGTATAGAACTCCATGAACTAATCTGACTTCCAAGTATCTCCATATTATAAATCTTTCAGGAGATTGTAACAATGGTTCTCTAGCTTTGGTGGATGCTGAAAACTATAAAAGATTTCACAAACTCTTTCGTATGTAAAATGTTTTCTATGGTGTAGGGATGGGTTGCTAAAGCTGTATGGCTTGTGTGGCTGGGGAGAGGGAGGCTACAAACTCTTTTGCTGTGTTTCTAGGAAAAAGAAAACAACCTGCCTTTCACCAACACTATTAAATGCATTGCTGGAGGTGTGAACTGATCAATGAAATGTCCAACTAAGATATGAGTTGACTGGTTGAGTTTCCTGGTGTTGCCATAGAGCAGAGGACAGGGTGGGACGCTTGTTTGTGCCCTGCTGTGGTAGGAAATGTAACTGCCTATCACTTCTGATGAAATTACTGCCTCATTGAGGCACCAGGCTAAATATCCCACTGATGACATGAGACAGGATTTTCACAGCTTTGTGTTGGCAGGAGTTTAAGGTTGACCATTGTGTATGATTTTGATAGAGGGACTAGAAATGTGTAAGTACAACCAGAAAGAAACACACAGTGGTAGAGACATGAATGTGTAATATTGTGGAGAGGATATTTTTTTCCCTTTTAAGTTTGCCTTGACATAACAGAAACATCTGCTTAATTTACTCTTATACACAGATAGAAGATTATATATCTCCTTTTTTTTTTAAAGCTAGATTTTCTTTCATGGCTCATGACCTCATAAAACTGAAAACCAGATGGGTTAAATTTCTATTCTGAGAACCAAGATGAAAAATTAGAAGCGATGAGGTTAAAGTCTGAAAGTCATGACCTCTTTCACTGGAAGCATGAAAAATGAGAGCACACCTGTGTGCTCTCCGTGTGCCCCTGTGCGTATTTGCTTATTTAAATGCTGTATTGTTAAAGCCCATCTTCCACCTTCCCAGTAGGAAAGACTCTTCTTAAACAAGATATAAATACAGTCCTATTTCTCTTTACATTTTTCTCCCACAAATGACTGATTTGCAATAATGTGCTTGCTTGGAAAGGAAGTCGGTTTAGATTGTCTGCTTGATAAATTGCATGAGGAGCAGTGTGTAAAATTAGAAAGATGGTTTCTTTGCTTTCAAATGCACTCAAGGCAGGAGAGAACCTATCAAGAAATCAGTGTCTGTTAGAGATAGGATTGACTTTGCTAGCATAATATATATAAAATCCTAGAGCAAAGGTCTTTTAGTCTCTTAAGGACAAGACCTTCAGATTTTGGTTTCATAAGTTTACTAAAAAAAATCATCATCATGTCTGAAGTTTTTCATTTGGTCTCAGGCTTATTTAATTTCTTCGCTCTAGGATATCAAATACTTAAAAGCAGGCTAGTGGATCATAGTTCTTGAATAAACAAGGTAAAAGAAAGGCTATTCATGTCTGCCAGAGCATTGCACTGCGGCTGAAGTGAAATCTTTGAATAACTGTGGGCATGTGTTTTTTCTATAGCAGGACTCCCAGACATAGATACTTCACTGTGTGGGAGTGTCTTTGTTCAGATGAACAGCAGTTTGCTTTTCTGTTCATTGTGCTCTAGCTGCTAGGAAATGAACATTTATGAGAAGACTCAGCGGTCAAATGAAAAGGGAGAACAGAATATAGAGGCTTTATCAAATTAAAAATGGATGAGCTATAAAAAATGGCTTTCTTGAGAAGATGTAATAGGGGAGACTACATCTTGAGTAATTGTTGCTGTGAAAAATAGTCCTTGAACACCATACCTGCATTCTTTTAAAAATCTAATTAAAAGTTCAGGGGAAAGTAAAGTGTATTAGGAATTCTCATGGAATGTAGTGCAATTTTTTTTTTTTTTTGATTCTGTGATGGGAATTTGGCTATGAGTTTGTTTATTCCCCCTCCTGCATATGTCAGTCTTAAGTAGAAATAAGGTATTTTAAACTTCTAATGGATAACACCATAAGAAATTTACTTCAGCCTTCAACAGAAAGACTAGTAATCCTCAGGGGCACCAACCCTTGAGCTGATAAACACGGGCAGGGAGCAGAACAGAGCCCCTGCAATCCAGGGGGAAGCAGTTAGTGACCTCCCGTGCCATTCAGACACTCACAAGTCTATGGGTCCAGGTGGGATACATAGGAGGGTATTGAAGGAGCCAGTAGAAGAGCTCATCTAGCCACTCTCCACAATTTATTTTCATCCTGATTAGCTGGGGAGGTCCCAGATGATTGGAGGCTAGAAAATGTGAAACCCGTCTACAAGGAAGGTTGAAAGGAGGATCTGGGGAATTACAGGCCTGTAATTGACCTCAGGAAGGGACCTGCAAGCATCATAGAGTCCAACTCCTGGCTCTGCCCAGGACAAACTGAAGAATCACACCATGTGCCTGAATGTACTGGTAAAGCCAACTGATGTCATTGTCAGACTGCTTTCCGTGATCTTTGCTGGACTGTAGATTTAGGGGGGTTCCCGATAACTGGAGAAAGGTTATTGTTTTACACATTTGCAAGAAGGGCAAGGAAGAAGCGGTTGCAGCTTGGTCAACCACTATTCTGTAGAAAATAATGGAGTGAAGCTTCTTGGAAGTAGCTTCTGTAGGTGTGAAGAAAGTGTTTTCCAATTTTAATCAAGGTAAATCATGTTTGATCCATGGGATTGCCTTCTGTAGTGAAATGAGGAGCTCTGCAGTGTCCCAGTGCCTTGAGAGTTGGTTACCAAGAGCATGGAGGTGTTCTTTACTTAGGTGCACAGTGGGAGGATGAGGGATAATGGTCATAAGCTGAAACACAACTGGCTATAAGGAAGGAAATGTTTGGCATGAAAGTACTTCAGCACTTGAGCAGCCCAGAGATGTTATGAAATCTCTGCTTCCCTTTACTGGACTAAGCCTTGAGCAATCTGGCAGATTGAACTAGGCAAATTCTCCTTATTGTGTGGTTCTGTGATTCAGTAAATATTGTGTTTGTTTTGTTTCTTAATAATTGGTTTTGGACATTGGTATTTAGTTATTGTATTTGCTGATATAAATCAAGATTGGCTAATCAATTATGTTTGCATGCAGATTATCAAATTTGATAAACTCCAGCACGAAGTCCCTAAATAATTGACAATAATCAGGTGAGGGGTGGGTCCCACCTTCTGTGTGGGACTTTCCAGGAAGGATTTACTCTTCATGTCTTGTTTCTTATTCTCTGAAAAAAGCCACTAGCAATCTAATATTCTCACACCTCCAGGAACAATGTGGATCTTTATTCTGATCATAGCACAATTACTCTTACATATTCTTTAGTTAAAACAGTCTTTTGCTTTCTGGGTTGAAAAATGCATAATTATACTAGTTATTAGATATTTTCTGATAAGAGATTTGCATAGCTCTGAGGTTACATCACCTTTTGATGCACTGAGAATATCATCAGGTCATGCGTGTTGAGAGCAAACCATTTAGACTTGACTAGCATGTGACACTGTAAAAGCACTTCTGGGGCTGTGAGAGAAACTGTCCGAGTCACTAGTTGGGCCCTTGGCCTGCTTCCCCTCTGAGATAATCAACCTGCTGCTGGGGTTTGTTTCTCAGGGGACTTCTTGTTTGTGAATCTTCCCTGCAGCTGCCCTTCCCTTTAATCTCTTCTCTTAGATCTGCAACAGAAGTGAGATGCATGAAGTGGGTGAATGTGAAGTTTCAAGACCTGTTTTGGTCTCTGTTTTGGATTGTGCAGTTATTGTAGGTCCAAGGACCTTCTGTGTAATCACATATTCTAATTATATGCCATTCTTTTTAGCATGTATACTGCCTTTTTCTCTGTGCTGTGGCTCAAAGACATGGTTTATAAACTATGCAGACACCTGCCTAGTTAGGGTACCCACATAGCAGGCTCACAAGTGCAAAGTCAAATTTCAAGGTATGGAAAAACAGGTCTAGAAGTATTGTCAGTTTGAGTGTCATTTGCAAGGATAGGAAAACTCCATGACTGATAATTTTCTAAATTGAAAAGGTTAGACTTGAACAGATTCTTCCCCTCATTCCCAATCTCTGCCCCCACTTTTGGTAATTTTAGTCCTTTAAAAAATCTTCAAACTGCAGTAACACTACCAACAAAATTCTAGTGTTGGAAGGTGAGTGACAAGGAGCATCAGTAACTTGGTACTTTAATGTGTTAATGCTTGTTTCTGCAGTGTGAGAGTTGCTCTTTCTCATCTGAGGGAATGAGCTTTGGAGGGGAAAAACAGCATGACATCTTCGTGAAAATGTCTTTCATTTAGTCTCTCAAATAACACTGACCCTGAAGCTTTTCCTGACTGCTTTTTGTTGTCTTTGGGGATCTCTGGATGAGTAAGGATCTGCAGGAGGTCTATATTATGGTGAAAGTCCTGCCTTAAGCTTTTGGAATTTTGTTAATATAAAGTCATCTGATGTAGTAAAAGAAGAAAATCAGTGTGATTCAACCATGCATCCTTCTAGATACACAGAATGATTAATAATAGATAGCAGGAGCACAGAGACTTGAGGATTATAATAAAGGGAATTTTACTCAAGAGAGTTACAGTTTAAAACTGCAGGTGAGTATTAGAGTGGATGTTTCCATGCATTTCTGTATAGATTTTTCTGTGGAGAGCATGACAGGGGTATGTCATGAGGGACAAGGTTATTCCTGTGTAGCTTACTCTTAAAATTGCTAAAACTATGTTGACAAGTTGAAAAAAAAAAAAAAAGTAGGGTTTTTTTTTCCCTTTCCCAGTAAGAATCCCACAAGGGCTTCCCTTATAATGTACTGTATAAAATTCATGTGAAAAGTTGAATAGCATACAAGCTTGCTTGCGTGGATAACTGTGATATTTTTCCTGTGTAAATGTTCCACAGAGTATCAGTTTATAAAGATGCTGATATAAGGAGCTGTCTCAGTGCCCAAAGAGCTGGTGTTATTTTGTTGGTGAAGCATGATGAAATCGTTAGCTAAATTCGTCTGAAAGTGCCTCTAGTTATCCAGGCTGGCTCCCTTTAGAGGCCTGGCTTTAAGTGAGCCTAAGGAACATGACAGCCATTTGGGGTGAGTTGTGGGAACAGCCCAGTCACCCCTGAGGCAGCTGGCCCAACACAGCTCCTGCCCTCCACAGCAGCCCTTCCACAGGCTCTAGAGGAGGGCAGGAAGCTGTCTGGGTATTGGTTATCAGAGGCTGCTGCTGGTAAAGAAAACCACTTTACCCCAAACACCCTTTAACACCCTGCCTGAGTTGAACATGGAAAGAAAAGAGATTTCTTTTCTATATTCCTGTGGGAGGTTGCTGTTACTCCAGGTGCAGGCAGTTGCTTCTGATAACAGCCTTTAAAATCTGGTGTCCAGGTTTTATAAGACAGGTATCTTCCAGCAAAAACCTGGAAGTTCCCTTGGAATAGAGAATGTAAACCCCCTCCCTCAGATTATTATAATTTTGCAATTAGGGTCTTTCAGGCAAAGTTTTGGGAATAGGAATAACAGTTCTTTACTAGAAATATTAAAAATACAAATGTAATAGTACAGAAAAACCTGCAAATAAAACAAACAAAAACCCTTGAAAACCCTGACAGAGGCAGGGACGTGACCTGACACCCTGTTGGTCAGGGTGTTAGAAGCAGTCCAGATGAATCCTTCTGGAGTAACAGACACAGTCCTGTGGAGTAGAGATGGTCCTGAAGAAAGTCCAGTGGTGACGAGATGGGATGATCCAGATCCCATCACAATGGGATGATGTAATGAGTCAGGTCATTGGTGAGTGTTAATGATCCATTATCAGAAAACATCAGCCTCAAAACTTGTGTTTGGCCACTTTTTGTTTTGGTTAAGCACCCATAAGCACCCAGAAATTAGTTCCCTAGCAACTCACTGTGGAAAAAAATTCCACAAGCACAAAGGAAACAAATCCAGTCCCCAACATCTGGAGAATTCTACCCCTCAGGAAGGAGAGTAATGGGCTTCTCTGAGGACTGTAGTTGTATTAAATATCAAGAAAGGAAGATGACTTCAATGACAGTGTTGTGAAGAAATTGAAGAAAAGGAAGTGAGAACCTGGAAAGTGAACCCCAAACTGCTCAAACCTGAGTCAACTTGCAGGTCTTTATAAAGTACAGTTGTTTTTGTAATGAGCTGTAAATAATTCATTTTCCATGGAGAGAAGAAGCTCCTGTTGCTGTTTACAGTGGCAGCTGGGGCTGGAGCAGCAGAGCAGACTGTGTCTGTCCTGGAATAGCCTCCATGGCCTGTTACTGAGTGTTATATATGAAATTAGCTGAATAAAAATTAATAGAGAATTTATTAATTTCCAATACAATCAAAATTTAAGTCCGCCACCACCAATACAGGTCCGAGCCCGGGGATCGGACCTGGGTGAACCCGGGATCAGCCTCGCCTGCACTGATCCTCCCCAAGTTCATTATTTGCTTGTTCATGCTGCTGGTTTTTATACAGTTTTTCAGCCCTGAGGCTGAGGAACTCCCAGCTTATTGCTGAAAAGCTTGTATTCTGTTGATATTCATTGTCCATCTGGAATTCTTGAATGGAGTTCCTGTACATTGGAGAATAGAGGACGATGCTTTGGAGGCAATATTCATGGTTGTACGGGAGTGGATCATTTGAGTTTGATGATATCTTCCTCCTGCTGCTGGTCCCATGATGACATCTCAGGACAGCCAGGATGATCTGATCAGCTCTGCTGTAGGTATGTAGATGTGTTCCTGGGGACGGGATTGTATGTAAATAGCGTTGCTGGGCACCTTCTATTCACATTTCCTGCCATCCGGTATCGGGGGTGCCGATTGGAATCAGGTTTTCAATAGCAGTGTAGTTTCAGGTGTGTTGCTGCTTTCCTGGGCTTTGTCTTGTTTAGTATGTTACCAAGATGAGTATTCTCCTCCTTAGGGTGATTCCTCTCTGTGGCAATCCTGGGAGCTGTGGTTTTAGCTCTCAGGGAGAGCTTGGTTTGATTTTACTCAGAATCATGATATACATATATTGCAGTTTGTAAGGATGGTACAATAAAATACAAATTATACATTTTATATATAACACTGAGTATCAGGGTAAAAAAACCCAGGAATCCACACTTTCTAGATCCAGGCAAGGTAAGGCCAGAGTTTAGGAACTGAGCTGATAGGTAGCTATGGCACCTTCAAATCTTTTTTTCATGGAGGAAAGATAGATGTTGTAGGCTGCAAAAGCTGTGGGCACTTTAGACCCAGAGACGTGTGGCAGGCTGCCAAGTAATTTATTTTGCTTTCCGAGGATGCTTTCTGATGCTTTCCCTCTACCACCAGACTTTCCTTCTCAGTTTCCGATAGTATAACTGGCTGCTGTCAGGGAGTAGCCAAAGCTGCATTCTTCTCTTTCCCTCCCAGGAGCAATGGCTTCATATGCTGTGCTTGTGACCTTCTGATGTGATGCCCAGGCCTGTGATGAAATGGGAGATGGGTAGGTGGCAAAAAATTTCCAAATAACAGCAGTGCAAAGGGTTAGATTTGATTTCTGGCATTTGAGCTAAAGAATTGTTTCAGAAGTGAAGATTCAGAAGATGTGGTCTAGTGCTGCTGGAAGTGTTTCTTTCTTCTCCCATTTATTTGGTTTTTGTTCCCATCATAGATCTCCATCTAATTTACTGCACAGAAATGATGGTTTTATTGAGGTACCAGTTAAATCTATACAAAAAATTACTGTGTGAGAATCCCTTATGGGGAGAAATTGGGTTTCATAGTCTATGAAGGAAGAGTAGATTCATCATGGGTTTGCCATCTGGAGTCAGCAATTGCAAAACCTGTAGGGAGGTTTTGTATTCAACTAAGACTTTAACTTCTATCTGCCAATTGTTAGGACAAAGTAGAGCCACTTACTGAATTTCTGTCTATGCCAGTCTTCACTGACTGCTTTTTAACAATTGAAATTAATTTTTTTAAAATACGAGGCTTTTCAGCTTTTACTAAAGCAGATGCTGTAACTTGAGCCCTTCCCACTGAAAACCATTGTGTAGGATTATTGACTGTAAAGGAAAATGTTTTATTTTTTAAAAAGCATGAAGGACCTGGAGATTGGTGTGACTCACTAAATGGGTCCCCTGTTAAACGCATCTCAGATTTCTTAGGGTTCAATGCAATTCTCTATTGTTACAGCTGAGAGTTATATCAAGCCTTTAAATAGGAGGAAAGCATCTTAATTATCCATTAAGGGTAATAAAGGAAGTTGGTTATGACACCATTAAAACAACTGCAATGAAAAATCTGTTTCAGTATTTTGTGCTTAAGAAGAACATGGGATTTGAATGTCATTTGTACTGCAGCTAGCTCAGTGCTGTGTTATTATGATAATCATGATTTTTTCTTTCCTTGTATTGCCCACTTAAGTGTGAACTAAACTGTTACATGACAATGGCACAAAAGACATGGAGAACTGTGATCTGCTGTCTGTACAAAAGAGATCCATCCATCCATCAAAATCTGTAGATGTATTTAAAACATTTAATTTATATAGATTTTTAAAAAATATTATTGTTTTATTTTTAAAAAGCCTTATTCAGTCATGTAATGGTGTACTCTCAGTTTTATATGGGAACATTTTCTCTTCCTACACCTCTCCATATTCTTTGATTATCGTCTTTACAAGCATCTGTATTAAAAATAACAAACATTCATTGAAACTTTATTGTTTTGAAGCTTCTTTGCTTGTTTCTGTTACAGTAGTTACAGGGAAAAATACTCATGGTAAAGCTTTTGAATATAGGCCTCCAGGTAGCTCCCATAGTACTCTCTATCTTTACTTTCTTGGTCTGATTATGATTTTATGTTTCCTTATTTAAAAGAACATGCTGTATTATATAGTGAAAAAAATTATGCCACGTTTTAAAATTATTTTAATGTCATTAATGTTAATAGTTATGCAAAATTATTTTACACAGGAAATAATCAGCTATTAAAGGTTAACTGGGAAAGGTGTGGATTAAAGAAGAAAAAAATCATCATCACTCAAAACAAAAATATTGATATGCAAAGAAAAAGATTAATGTGAACAGATCTGGCAGTTCATTAAGAGAAATGTGCCTTTAACACAGTATGAAATAATTCCATAATTGAGATTGCATTTTAAAGAAACAATGGCTCTGTAATTTATAACATCATTTGTTTTGTCCCAGACAGGTTAAAATCTTACTTTCCTGCAGCACAGTCACTTTTTACCTAGGTAATTCTCAATAATTTATGCATGATTTTTTTCATTCCTTCCAAAAGACACAGTGCTGGTTGTATTAATATATTCATAAGTGCATAATTTGCCCTGATATAAATTAAAATCATGCTTGCAGGGCTACCTGCCTTAAGATGAGAGTTTCCCCTTTATCAGTTAGCCTTGATGCTAGCCAGAAGTGATCAGGCAGGGCTTGTCTTAGCAAGACTTAACACTTCTAGTGACTTCCATTTCCAAAAATTATACAAATAAATGATAACTCCAAGTAGTTACCCTTATGTATATTGCAAAAAACCATACTTTGCTTGACCTTTTGGTCTTATAACTGGAAAAACCCAAAGTTAAAAAACTTAAAAGTGGGACAATTAGGAATCAAAAGCTTTATGTCTGAGTGATGTGGGAACATTAAAAATGGTTTTGCATGGGGAGAAAATGGTGCTCTGATTATGATGATTTACATGGTAGGAAGAATGGCAGGTTAGAGCTTCACCTTGTTAAAGGTCCTCAAGCTCTTCTGCAAGGTAGGTTGTAACACCTTAGGTTTTTCTTGCTCATAATATGTCAAATTGTATAGCAGTTTTTTTGTGGAGTCATTGGAAATAAGGTAGGAGAAGATTTTTGGATGTGATCGCTTTTATTCCCACCTACAGTCGTGGTCCTTCTTACTGCAGTAATAAGTCACTTGGGCATCAACTTTACTTGCTTTTGTGACTATATTTGCTTTTAAGCATGTGTAATTGCAATGATTTTAAGTTACTTTTAGACTTTTCTGGCAGGCTGGAAATTTGGTTCATCTCTGACCTGTCTGTAGATCTTAGGAAAAACCGAAATTTAAAAAAAGAGCAGGGTGAGAGATAAGAAAAAAGGCAGCAGATCACTGAAATGTACTTTATAAACACAAATGCCTAATGTTAGCTTGAAATTTTGGCAATCCTTTGTCCATTCTGTCTGACAGTGCTCAGGATTACTACCAGCTTTGCAGGTTGTAGGCTGTGATACTAAATGAGACATGCTTACCTGTACTAACAATTGGTTCACACATGCAATCCTGATAGAGTAAATGGTTTAAAGAAAGCATGGAATGCTGCAATGACAGTGTGACAGTAGTAGTTTGTTGGTCAAAGTACTAATAGGGATACTTTGCTTGCAATCTACAAGTAATTTTTATGGGGCACTGCATTCAGAAGTACATTCATTGTCCCCAAGTAGAGTAGATAAAATAATGGCTTCGTTTCAGTACAAACAAATTTTTGTTTTATTAGTTACAATACAGGGTTTTGCAGTTTTACTGACTTGGTAGGCTTACATCTGTACATGAAGGATTATATTGGGTTGTACAGCTCCAGCCTTGCCATTCTGGCAGTGGTATTTTAGTGTTCATTATGACTTTAGAGAAAAATGCTGCATTAGGAGCAGTTGAGTTTTAATTACATATTTCCAGAATTGTACTGTTAAGGAATAGCCTTAATGCCCTTCTAATGTAACTTTTTTAGAAATGAAATTGTCAGCTTTAATTTCTTCTTTTTCTTTGACAAAATTGTATTAAGAACTGAATAGATGGCTCTGCAGGAATATGGATGCCTTATTACTGATGCAAAGTCAAATAATAATTTAGACCTAAGCATATTGTAATGTCTCTCACATAAAAGTTTTTTTATAAGATTTGTGATTCAGATAATTTAAGGTGACATATACATTAAATGAGTTTTGAGGAGCAATTCAATTGAACAGGTGAATCTGAGACTCGAGATTTCTGTTGTTATGTTGCTTTATAATATTGCTTTACAGAAGCAACAGTGCTTATACAGATTTTCTTAATGGCTTCACTCTTGAAAGCAAAGTGGAAAAAATTTTGAAAATTAGTGAAATCTAGTTATTTTGTAGTTATTTTGTTCTTTGTATGTAAAAAAGCTTTTATATAATTGAGAATTTTTTTTCAGTTTTCTTAGTTTTGCACCAATGTCTGTTTTCAGATCATTTTTCTCTGACTTAAGCCTATGCAGTCAAATGTGGCTTTGGATGCTGTGGGTGTTACCTAGTATGTTAAATGTATGTACTAGTGTGGTAATACATGCAAAATGTACTAAAGTTCTTTGGTAGAACTTCAAGACAGTGTTTTACCTACTAAGGGAATATGTAAGTTGTGAGATACCACATTGTAGCAATGACAAAAGTCAGCTAAATATTTGTCTTATCTATAAATAGTCTGGCTCGGGTACTGGAAGCAGCCTGGACTAAACCCCATGGGCTCTAGGAACAGTTTGTGCAGGCAGGGCAGCCATGGTTTGTGAGCTGAGGGTGGGTGAGGGACCAGATGCAACTGCATTCTGCATTCCAGGCACCTTGGCTGGAAAAGAAGGCACGTCAAACCCACTTGCACTGCAGCAGAGGGGTGAGGATCTGGTGGGTACCAGCCATGGAATTGTGTCATTTATGCATACCTCAGACCTTGTATTGTAAGAGTTGGTGGTTTCAGCACCCAGGGGGTGACAGTTTTTCAAATTTCACAAATTCCACTCCTGCAGGGTAATGTCAAATGGCAGTATTGTTTGATTTATAAACAAAATACTTGTTAGACCGGCTTTTCAAAAATATCGTTTTCTATAGATATTAATATTGTTCAAATACTTGCTTTTCCATGTAGCCCTGTTTTGTTAAACTACTTATCCTAGTCAAGTTCAAGTAAATTTGCAGCTACTTGATTAGGCTTTTAATAGCTGAACATGACTTGAGATACACCCTCCATCAAAGTTGTCCAGATATTTTACAGCTAGATAGGACATGAGAGATCAGCAAAACTGCTGCCACTGGAATAAATCACTCCATAGATTAGCCATGCTCCTATTGTTGCCTTTTGTCCAGTACTTCATGGGTTCACTTCAGTGAGGTGTGGACCCCTTCAATAGGTGGAGAGAGCAGTACATGGCATCACCTTGTCACTGCCAGTGTTGTGTGGTCAGTTAAGAAACAAAATTACCTGAGGGTAAACAACTGGGATTAGATGTTAGAACATAAAACTGTCAGTGAAACTTAGCTTTTGTGGTTTTATGTGGATGACTGTGAATCACTACAGTAGCACCAACCAAATTGTGCTCATTAAACAGTTCTTCAGCTGTCAGGTTTAATACAACATGAAACTAGAACGACTTTAGTGGTACTGATGCTCTGTATACAATTGAGTTGCATCTGGTTTGTGTTCAGTTTTCTTTGCACCTGGGTAGAGGGGGAGGCAGTTTGTCTGCATGTTAATTTCCAAAAAAAGTTAAGTCTTGGAGAGCAAGCATATTTATTTCTTTACTACTGTGTTGTATTTCACCTGTCCCATGCCATACATCAAGTACCTATCACATGATGAGTTATCCAGGTACCAGTTAAAAAGGCTTGCTTCATTTTTACTTGAATGCCAGATGGAGTCATCCAAAAATGGTCCTTGCTGTCCTGCTTTTAGTTGTAAAGGTAGAGATCACAGTAAATTGTTAGTTTCAAATACAGTAGCCTGCAGGATGTTGTTAACTTCTGTGTTTGGTGGTTGATGGACGTCACCAAATGGAACATCATAGCTCTCAATTATCTACATGCAACACTGTTCTCCTGAATATCTTTTTTTATCTTTTTCCTCTTTTCTGGATTCCTTTGATTTGTTAGGGGAAAATCCTAATGGTGAAACATTTATACCTCAAAACTATGTGAAAGTGGTCTGTTACCTTTTTTTGTCTTCGGCAAGTTCATTAGTCATGTCTTAAAATTTCACATTTAAATTATTACTATTACACAAATAATTGTCCAGTATTGATTAGGCTCATTCATGCATAGCTGCTTACCCATTTTTTCCCTTTTATCAAGGAATATTAAAATATAATATGCATTAGCTCTCATTTTCAGTGAAGAATTATTTTCTGCCTGTTTGTCCTTTATAGAACTTCCTCCCTGCACTCAGCAGATCTTTCCAATTTAAAACCATCTGTTCAGCAATTGTTAACTCTTTGCTTCAAACCTAATAACTTCACTGTGAAATGAGTAATTCTGACATTTTCACTTACAGCCTTATTAGCACAGTGGTGTGTTCCTGCTGGGGCATTTATAGGAGTAGAGGGCATCATCTTCTCATAGACTTTGTGAAACAACAAATTGTTAAGTAAATATCCAGAATCTCGAAAGCAAGATTCAAATCAATCACTGTTAAGGCTATTGTGGGCATGCATACCATATCCATAAGGAATCCAGGTCTTTTCTATAATGCAGAAGTTATCTTTGATGTGAAATTGCTTGCTGTCCTTGAGTCCTGCTAGCTTTTACATCTATATGACCGTTTATAATGTTGATGCAGTTTGTTTCCCTTTTTTTCCTGCCCACACTGTTACTTTTCTACCTTCAGACTAATAAGCACTTTGAACATATTCATGATGACCTAGAATTTTCATGGGAGTAGATACATTTTCCTGGTGTCAAAAGTGGAGTGTATGTTTCTTTGATATTTCTGTACCACTTTTTGCACAGTACCCAATTTTTACTGGGGTTTTTCCCTGCTCATGGACAAGGAATAAGTTTTTCAGTCATAGTATGTGTTCAAAATCCATGTGCCCTTTCTCAAAATGTATCAAAATATTTATAAGGATATTAAAGAAAATAAATAAACAGCTTTATTGGTATGATAGCTTTCAAACAAATTAACCAAAGGGATCTTACAATATGCAACCAAGAGCTGAGCTCTTGATTTTATCCTTTTTTTCTATTCCTTATGATCCTTTGGGAGGCACAGGGGGCAGAGGAGAGAGGTTATAATGAAAGAGATGATGCTGGATTTGTTGGAAAGAGGGAAATGCTTTTCACAAGTGCTAGAATCATTCTTTCTGGTAGCAGGAAAAGTATTTCTGTGTCTCCCCATTCTGTAACTTGTGTTTGTCAACTGACAGTTGAGTCCTATTCACAGACTAGAATAATTATCATCTGTGTTACTGTAAGTGATTGTCTGAAGACATACATGAGATAAGACTTGTAGGGAAAAATAATCTGTTACTGCAACAGCTGATAACAGCTGGAAAAACCAGACAGGCTGAGAGGCACACATGCCTTTTGTCTTACTTAATTCTCTCTGTCTCTTGAAAACTGACTCCTGCACTCCAGTTTGGAAGAGTAGTCATTGCTCAAATGCTTTTTGGGAATACTAATTTGAGATCCTAATTAGTCTCTCTCTGATCGTGAGTAACTTTTATAAATGAACAGCACTATCACAAGCTAATGGCTATATTAGGACCAGGACATAGATTATTGTAGGTAATTTATCTTCTGTGAGAGGAATTTACCTCAGATGCTCTGGTAGAGCTTCATGTTGGAGAGAGATGCATTCAGATAAACAGCAGAGGGACCTAAAGGCTGCAGGATGCTTTTGATTGCCAAGAACTGGCTTCTGGGTTAGAGTGCTGACCGCCTCATTGAAGCATTATCAGGGTCTCCACCCATTTTACTTTTTTGGTTTTTGTTGTCACTCAAGTATTTACCAAATAAATGTGCTTCTGTTGGAAAAAGAGTAGCTGAGTAAATAGGTTAAGTCGATAGTTCATGATCTACAACAGAGTACATTAGCAAAATTTCAGTATTATTACTGACTCATAGTTGTGGTTCAATAGGCCATTTATCTTAAAGTGGGTAATTGTTAAATAAACAAAACAGGAAGCTAAATAAAGAATCTGAATAAAGGAAAAGCAACAAGAAAAAATGCCTTATTTTTTAGCATGCTTTCTAGAGCCTTTTAAAATATATCTAAATCAAAATAATAAAGTGCTCAACACATTTAAGGTATAATAGAAAGGGAAACCATGCATATGGTTGGTAAGCCTTTGTTTTTCCAGACGTGACTGGTTTTCTCATTTGCAGAATCATATTTGCTGTGAACAAAGGCTTCCTGATTGTCATAGGAAGTTGACTAGGAAGCTATCCTACAGCTAGAGAGGTATCAAATATTAATACTTGTGCTCATGTAGCCAAAGGTGTGTGTATTGGATAGGTCTTGAGTCTGGATGTAGCTACAGCCTCTTTTAAAAGCCAAATACAATTTAAAAATTACAGTAATAAATCAGTGCAATATGTTTTGTCAATAACTGATCTGAGGTAAAATAAGATACACCCTCTGAGTCTAAGATACAGCCAGATTAAGCAGAGAAAATTGTGTTTGCCAAGCNTTTTTTTTTTTTTTAAGTTCAGAGTAGGAGACAGCAGGGGATTTTCTGTGTTAAAGACATAAACATACATGGGCATAGATCACTCACTCTGTATTTTAAATACCGAGCTTCCCAGGGTATCCTGAGCTGTTGTTTAATGAATGAGTTAAAATTAAGTTGTGGTTTGTGCCACAGAGCAGCTAAATGACGTTGTGCAAGCCTTGCAGTATGTAATGCATCAGAACAGTTTCTTCTTTCATTTTGGGTATATAATGGTCATAGAAGTCAGTGCCTGGAGAACATTAAACGGTGTCTGTCCTTCACATAATTACACACAAGTTCTCCAGTGGGTCTGACACAACCTTAATTTTAATGACTGGGTCTTATCCTTGGATTCCTTCTCTCAAAATAGGGCTGCAACAGCAGGACATGTATTGACCTTTTATCTTTTGTATGACACAGGAATCGGAGGGGAGTCCACTGCCTGTCAGGAGGTTCTTCCTCCACCTTCCCAGGCTAAAAGAATGCTCAGGCAGCAATATGTAAATATTGTGTACTCACCTGGTGATCCACCACTTACCTTTTGGCTTTTATGCACGTGGAACATTAGGGTTTGAAGTTTTGATGATCCCCTATAAGCTTTTTCATAAGTTTTTTTTTAAATGAGATTGTCATTCTTCCTGTAGTGTAACCATGGAAACAGACAGGGAACCCTTAAAGAAAGTGATCGAACATGCTGTGCTAATTAATCCTACCCTTCAGTTTTCTTTCAGTTGAAGGATGTGCTTAAATAAATTTTGCATGAGTAAGCATATTTGGATGTGCAAAGGGGTATAAAATATGTAGCAAGTTTTCTTGCAGAAGGATATCTGAAAAAAACCTGGTAACTGTCATCTATTTGCATGTGGACCATCAAAACAAGAAATGTAGTATCTTGGTCTTTCACATATGTATTTTGATGACATTCTTCCTAGATTGTAAATATATCTGAAAGATGCGAGTATTTTTTTCATATCTCATGTGCAATGTGTCACATTTGTATTAATTTTGAGTGAAAGTGTTCCTTATTGCTAAATGCATTCTTTATGCAGAGCAGAGAATTATTCAGGAAAAGCAAAGGTAGCTCCCTCCCTGTGAGAAAGCAGCTCCTCTGAGGCATTAGCCTGTTCAGGTCCTGTCAGTCCTGCACAAGGGGATTGAGTGACTGACTGAACAGTGGGACTGTGCCAAATTTTGTCCTTCCAAATTTTAGCTTTTCTAAGCATTTCCCTTGGTTATTCACTCCTGCTTTGCATTTTTCTATTTACTTTCCAAAGCAGAGTATGTGGCCAACTAGGAAACCAATTTACCACAACTTAAAACATATTCTGTATTCATAAGCTCATTTTGATATGGTTTAACTCAAACTAGAACACCTCTTAACCTGGGGCTGTCTGACACCAACGTAGAGCCTCAGCTTGCTTTTACTAATTAAGATTTTGTTTGAATGTTTCTCAATTCCATTAATGATCCTCTTATAGCTGAGGAACCAGGTTCAGCAGCCAACCTCAAATGAAACTTTCATAGTGTTTTGGGAATAAAGAATGGATTAAAGAAAAAACATTTAGTCATCCAACAGGCTGGAACTAGCCCTTATTCTTTGAAAATAAGATGGATTTTCATTAAACTGGAATGGATTAGAGGTGGAGGAGATCTAGAAGGAGTATATTGAGGAAACAGCATGGGTGGCATTCCCAGTGTGGTTCCATGCTGAACAGTCACAGGAGAGGAGGAAAGGTGCTTGGGCTGACTATTAACACCTGCAAAGCTCCATCCTTGTAAAGTGGCAGAAGCTGGCTGGCAAGCATGGTTATGGTGTGTTTATTTGCCACATGATTTCTGGTATGGCAAGTTGGGTACTCATCTCTCTCTGCATGGGAGATTTCTGGAATGTGTGTATCAATGGCTTTGTTTTGTGAAAATTTGAGTTTGTCTGTGATACCACAAGCTCCAAAGTTTTTTGACAGTTTTCCCCAAAATACATGATGTGGCTTCTTCAAGAAGCCTTTCCCCTGCTTGGTTATGTCTCTTCTCCTATGAAAACTTGGTAGAAGTTTAGAATTTGCAAACAAATTCAGTCTTCTTCAGACAAGACTAATGAGGAGGGCTCAGACACGCAAAAAGGATGGAATCATTCACCATCCAGACTTCTCAAATCCTTTCATGATTTTTATATTGCTTAATAGTAGTAGGTCCATGTCCACAAATTCAGGGAATACTGTTTCAGTTTAGTCATATGGATTATAGATGCATGAAAACTCATGCTTGTTAATGGTTCTGTGTGCCAGGAATAAGAACTGCTTAACTCCTTACTAGTTAGAGCTGTTGGTGGTTTCTGGTTTCCTAGAAGTGAAAAACTTAATCTGGAGACAGAGACCCTGTGGAACACATGATGTGACCTCTCCTCCGGCCTCTTTGGGGCTGTACCTGGCCGACCCTGGGTTGTCTTTGTAAGCCAAATTGTTCATCAAGCTGATGGACAGGTGCACAAACCTTAAAGAAATGGAGGTCTGCAAACATAAAAAATAGGTATTCATGTTTCAAATGTAGTTTTTAAAAGATGAGATCATGACGTACAATTAAAATTATTCCCCTACACTGGTCTAATTGCTATAATCAGCTGATAATGCAGTCTGCTTGCAAGATTGGCCATCATTGCTATGGAGATACATTCACTGACAGTAAATGTTCATAAAAAGCTTTTCTAGTGTGTTAAGAAGAAGGGGGCAAAGGACTCTCTTCTGTGCTCTTTCAGGAATTCTTATGCTGGTTATTTCTGTCTGAGTGTATGACTTTCCTTCTTTGTTTCTGTGAGGTGTAAAACATGTCCTTTTGTTACAGTAAATCCAGTTGTTTTCTGAAAGGAAAACCAGTAGTTCAGGAAGACACAAAAAAGCACCCAGTACTGTGTTCTCCTGATTTCTATTACTTGTGTGTGTCCAGTGTTCCCAGCAAGGAAGTGGATGTTCTCAAGGCAGTAACTAGGATCTGATAATTCGGAAAAAGCATTTGCAGGCACATGATAGGAAAAATCACCTGAAGAATCACCCTGAAGATCTTTTTCCATTTTCTGGAGGAGAGAGTCCTCTGTAGGAGAAACATACTTCTAAACTTCTCAGTTTAGCATATGATGATCTCTATTATAAATAAATTGTGTAGCATGTGAATTATTTTAAATGACAGACAAGCTTAAAAGACAATTATTGTAAATATTATATCTTTAGTAGGACACAGATTTTATTGAAATGATTTCTAAAATTGAAGCACTACCAATACACAATTCTTGAGAGAGAGGAATTTTTCACATACCATTTTCTGCTGTATTGCTGCAATATTACTATTTATTCAAATGGTAATGGTAAAGTACAGCTTTCAAACATAAACTTGAATAAGCAGGCTGGGCTTTGCAGTATAAGCTGTTGAAGTTTTCCTAGGCTTCCCTAAGAAGCCAAATCTCATATGTGGCATCATTTGTCTGGGCGATTCCTTTCCATTTTCTTTTTCTAAATAACACTGAAATAGAAAACTATTCATGCCTCAGGATGAGCAGTTAATGGCAATTAAAATCTTCATTTATTTGTCTTTTATTTAGGTGTACCACAATATATCTTTGCATCTCTCCTGGGCCTGTGGTTGTCATTATGAGAAGCATATTTTATTATCCCTTCATAACATTCACAACTCAGTTTAGCCAGGTACTTAATGAGAGATGCTATCATTAAGTAAAATACTCCAGTTCTAGAAGAGAAATACTCTTGCAACATGCCTGTCACATTACATGATACATGCTCATATATCCTTTTAGATTGTAACTGTACAGCAAACTGTTTCTTTTCTTTGTTTACATTAATTTATTTGTGTTTACCCCACAGGTCTCGCAAGAGCTAAATCAGTTCCTAGTCATACATATTCCAATGAAGTGGTAACCCTATGGTACAGGCCTCCAGATGTCCTTCTGGGATCAACAGAATATTCCACCTGCCTTGACATGTGGTAAGTGTAGATGAAAAGACTCTATGTAGATGCTTTAGCTCATGGATTTTTTAGACACGTAAACCAAATAAAGTAGTGAGATCACTTGTGCAGGTGAAAAAACCTGTGTGTAAGTGATATGTGTGGTTCATGCAGTGTCTCCCTAAAGGAATCCGCTCCTGCCACCCCACTGGCTGGCAGCTGCTACCAGCTGTTGACACAGCACCCATTGGTGCTTTGCAAGAGGCTCCAGTCTGGCTTTTGTAGTCTTAGTGTGGTACTTTCATATGACACAACACTTGTTTTGTGAAAGACAGGCTTTCACCATGCCCACCTATAGCAAGGAGAAAACCAGAATTCCCTGGTTGTGAACATAAGACCTCAGTTCTTAATCTACTGTACTTGGAAGCAGTAAATATCATTGAATAGTTTTCTTTCAAATCTACAGATTTTATTTAGACTTGCAGGTTTAAAAGAGTAGTTTGATTTGTACAATATATATCAGCTTGGTCATTTTTGATGACATCATTTAGTCCTGTGTTGAACAGGGAACAAGGAACAAGGAAGGTATTTAGTTTTTTGATTGTTAAAAACCAAGCTGAAGTTTCTTTGTTTATTCTATAGATTTTGAGGTGATATGATCTCTAACCTATACAAAACCTGAAATGGGGAAAAAAATCCTCTTCCTTACAAAGAAAGGAAGATGCTCTGGAATATGTTTGGATTTTATTTTGTTAAGTTGGTTGTTTGCTTTGAGGGGTTTTTTTTCTGTTGGTTTTGTTTTGATTTTTTTAATGCATGTTTGACTTTTTAAAACTCTATTATTCATTTGAGAAAAAATTATACTGAGGAATTTTTAGAAAAATACAGTAATTTTTTGTGGTTCACTGAAATATCTTTCTTTAATACAGGCAATTTTTTGTTAGAATTATGATTATTAAAATGATATTAAAATCTAGTAACTGTACTAACTACAGCTAACTCTAAGATAAGCTTAAAAGCACCTTATGTTTTCATATGGTGTGTGAATAATATTTTTAAGGTAATCTTACAGTATAATATTGAAACTGAAGATCTAGCAGGAAAGTTTTTTTTTTGCTGGGGAAGGAAACTAAACATGAGGTTGTATTTAGTCCTGTAGCTGAAATAAGAGATTATGGGATGAAATCTTGATTCCGGGTGCATGATTTAGAAATCACAAGATTGTTTGGTGTGGCAGGGTTACAGAGTATAAATACTGGAATATCTAATACTGAAGTGATAGGTTTATATCACTGGGCCCTGGCTGCTGTGGCTCCTTGAGCTCTAAGGGAAGGTGAAGCAAGAAGTAAGAAAGGAACAGCGAGAAAACTCTAGATGTGAACACTGTGGTACTACAAGTGTGCCAGAGAGGCAAAGGCAGCATCTTCCCTATCAATTGTCTGGTTTTCCTCAGACCTTTCTCCACTACCCAGGTCTAAAATTATTTCCTTCTGCATGTCAGTCTCTCCTAAAACTGTCCTGTTTTCCTAAATATCAGGTTCAACCTGGTGTCTTCAGAGGTTGCATACAATCTCTGCAGCCCATATGCTCCTGATGTTTCACAGTCACCACTTTTCCAAGTAATACCTTGGATACCCTCAGCAAGAAGCTCAGCTTGCCTGGGGTGAGGCAAGAAAACTGACTCAGAGGATGGAAGTAGCTGGGAGAGATAAACTGTCCTTTCTGCTCATCTTCTCATAGTTCCCTCTATATTTGTTCAGTTCTTGAGTCACATGTATTCACGTATGTCTGCACATACATGATTCAACTTATAAATTACAATGAATATCCAGAAACAGCTAAAGAATTTTTTTAATGCTTTAATAGGGCAAACTGGTCAAAAAGCACTTTAAATGGCTTTTTTTAGTTAAAAGCAGCATTGGAAATTAATTTTTCTAACTTTTCCGAATTTAAAAAAGCACTGCACTGTGAAACTGAAAAAGGAATTTAAAACATTTTTATTATTGCTGAAACTTTTTCCACAAATAAAAATGGTTCTCTCCAAAGTTCAATAGCCTGTCAAAAATAGATATTTTAACATTCCATCCATGATGATTTTAGTAAAAGATGAGAAGGTCCAATCAAAATACGTGGTGTTCCTTTAATAAAGATTAAGTCATGTAGCTAATTAAAAGCATTTAAAAGTTACTGTACCTGCAGACTGAGCATATCCTTCATAATCATATATTTATATTCAAATTACATGGGCAGCAGGGAAGGTCAAGGAAGGACTTAAAATGCTACTTCAGCAGTGCAGGTCACTATTTTGTTTTCTGACAAAAATAACTTGAGTATTAGGGAAGAACTCAATAGTTACATCTTCAATGATATCAATAAGTGATGTTCTCTAGCACAGAGCATTATATAGAGGCCTAAAAAAATCCAGGTGCTCAGGGATCAGAGGTGGTGTGTTCTGTTTCAAATAAAAAACAATGTCATATTCCTCTTGTACTCAATTTGTGGCCCTTACAGTATTTTTTCTGCTCTGTACAAACTGAGGAACTATGAAAGGCTTAGGAAAAAGGGACCTAGTAATACAGTTTCTTTCACATGGCAGCAATTTGTGCAGGGGCTCAGCCTCTGCCACATCGGAAATCAGATGAGAGCAAATGTGTTCTGCGTGTGACAGAAGAGCTTTAGATTTTTATTTCTATGCTTTTCTGGGTTGTCTGAGACAGAACTTCCAGTTTGATTGTGAGAGGTGTAGCTGTGTGCTAAGGTCACTTGTGCTCACTTGGCACATCTGACAGCGAGCTCTGCTGGAGCACAGGCAGCCTTGGGGCTGTGCTTACACAATGGTTGTACAGAGCTGAGCCATAATTACATTAAAGCCATTTAGTGCCTTCCCAGAGTGGGAGGAAGGGAGACGTGGAGAAACCTGTCTACCATCAGATTCCAAGATAATTTGGTAATTTGTTATCAAAAGTGTGTTTGTAGCATTAGCATTTTTATGCAATTACTGGCATTATGTCCTTATGGCAGATAGTGTGTGCTCTCCTGTGTCGTTATTGATGATCTACACGATGACAAAACTAGGCAGCCACTTCACTAAATATTTAAATAATGTTAAGGTAGAAAGCACAGCTGTTTCCTCTATTTAGAGAAAAGAAAAAAAAATTAAAGTCACAGGGCTTTTTCTATAGCCATGATAAATGACATTTCATGGTGGTTCCCCGGGAACAGCAAGTGAGGCTCCCACAGAGAAGATGACCAGCTGCATGAAAAAAGAGTCCAAATATTAACCACTGGGCAGTGGCTGGGAAGCAGGTGGCAGAGGCTGCAGGCTATTTTTACACTTCATTTGCTGGTGTAGAGAATTAGAATAGTAACTAAAAGCTAATGATCCACATGCAATGTTACATTCTCCTGCATTCTTTTTTAAATAGCCGCTGGCAATAAAATAATATTAATGAAGATGTACATGCAATAGGGGTGTCAGGCTGGTGATGGAGATCAGTGTGTCGGGCTTTGTGATTTACTGCTGACAGCATTTGATACAGCAGCATTATGTGAATGTATTGTACTACCCACGACTGCATCAAAGAGTTGTGATAACCTTTGATACAGCTTTTTTTTTTTTTTTTTTTCCCCCTCTTGATGAGGACTTACTAGTAGCTAGGAAAATGGTTTTGCATTGCCTCTGGTGTAACTTGTCCTAATCCTTGAATTTTACAGTCCTTTGAAAGTCAATGCAAGGAAAATAGGCTTCAACACATAAAGGTTTTATGGATTACTAAAACCCATATATAAGTAACACAGAAACACAGGGAAAAATCCCTAAATTAACCTATTCTATTTGTTCCTTACAGGAAGAGTATAATGTTAGTAAATGAAGCAATTTAAACAGGCTATTAAATCCATTTGATTCTGGTAATGCATGTGCTGCTGCTACATCTGGGTTGCTTACATCAAGAAGTCACTAGGGATATTTTATTTTGAAGTGCAGCTGGCTTTAAACTGTGTTTGCTAACAGCTGGCAATTTTTTTTTTTTTTTTTTTTTTTTTTTTTTTTTTGCATATTCTGTTGTTTTGTTTATGAAAAAATATGCTCTTAGTCACAGTACAGGTAACCTAAGCAGTTATGGGCCATGATATATTTTAAATTCACTTTTATTAACTAGCATCAGCTATTTTTAATACTGAAGAGGAAATAAATTAAAAGTAGGCCAGTAAAATGTTACAAAATTACTTCTTAGATAATTCTTATTTAACTTTGTTACATCTGGGTTGTTATACATTATTTCAAATCTGACCTTAATTTAGGGAAGCCTGTTAATATGGAGTTTATCTATCCTATTATTAGAAAAATAAATGGTAGGTGGTTACACACCACTTTTCACACATAGCCTGCTATGAGTGTGGATCTGAGTGCTCACTATAATTCCATGCATGCTTTCATGAATATTTGACCAATGAAGACTTGCAACCGTAATTAAGACATTCATTACGTAAAAATGGATTTTGTCTTAGACACAAATGTACCAAATTATGGTTTTTACACGGGGGCATTGCAAAGGCATCCTTAGCCTGTTTCTCCTTTAAATGGATTGCAGTGAGAGAAATGTGAGAGCAGTAGTCCCAGTATGCCCTGAAGAAATACTATATGAGAGAGGAAACAGCATAGGGGAAATTAGCCCTTTGGTCCTTGATGTTCCTCAGGATTATGAATTCCACTCCAAAGAAATGCTAATGTGTAGGATTAGGGTATTAGGGTAATACTGCAGTAACTATAAACGTATTCTTTAAATTTCTCTTGCTGTCAGTGAGTTCTTCAAAAGTTTCATCAGCTGAATTAGCTTTTGATTGGAAAATTCTGTAGGCTTGGATTCATAGAAATGCTGTGTGTGAGGAAGTGAGGAACTGTCTGAGTTTTAGGGGAAGCCCATTTCAGTTCCTATTGAAAACTTCTTTTATCTATTTGCAACGTCAGATTTGCTGTTACTTTTTCATTGCTAGGAATATATTTAATGTGTGTAAGGAAAGTACATTATAAAAATATCTGGATGCAGAAAAGAAAACCAGGAAGTTCATGCACTTCAGGAAGTGTCTCCTGGCAAAATGCTGCTCAAGTTTGAGGAGTGTTTTCTTGAGTTTATTTTGACTCTGCTTTTACAGAATGAGTAAGTCCAATAGAAAGAATCCCACAAGAAGGGATCCTGTAGATTTTAATCCTTCATTAATATAATATTTCTTAATAAGAAACTGAGTATTGCTACAAAGAAAAAAAAAAAAAACAAACCAAAAAACAACCAAAACAAAACAAAAAACCCTGGAGCTTTTATTTCTAGGTATTCAGAGACACATGCAAGAACATGACTACTCTATTCTCTTGTAATTACAATCACTTTAAGTCTGACTGCAAAGAAGTACCTTGAGCTATCATGCTTTGAAGTAAATTAGTTTTCATTCATTGCATATGCTTCCTGCACAAATTTTAATGGGTTTTTTGTTAACATGAAAGGGAAATTTTGATTCACTCATTATTTCATTACATGTGAGACCTGCTGTTTGCCTTATTGCTATTTGTGTTTATCAGAAAGACAAATTCTATCCAACTTCAGCATTTGTGGATATTCCAGCAGTATGCCAAAGTAGAAATAAATCCATTTTTTAATAATAAATAGAAATAAATCAGATTTTTAATAAATAAGTCCACTAAAGAGAAAAAAGTCCCTTGCTTTAGATTCTTTTTTCCAAAACTTTGTTTCCATTGTTGTGTTTATAAGCAGGATAATAAAGGAACACAACCATTTTTTCCTAAATAAATCAGACAAGATGAAAATCTCTTTGCCCTTACAACATGTATATTACTCGGATTTTATGGAAGATACCTTCAGTATTACATCTTGATGACAAATCCATAAAAATGTAAAGCAGAAGGATATTGAAGGGGAGTGTGTGTAGGTTTTATGTGGTTTTGTTTGTGTTTTTATTTGTTTGTCTGTTTGCTTTTTAATTCTGATATATTTAACATTACAAATTGTGTGTAGTTTGGGAAGCTTGAATAAAAACTCTGTTGTTCCTTTGAATTTCAGAATTCTCACCAGGGGATTGCTGAAAGGAATTACTTGGCTTTCATAAAATGCCTTCCCCCTCTGAAACCCTACACACAGAAAACAGGCTTAATGACCTGACAAAAATATTATGTGAGCACCCAGCATAGGTTTTCACTGCAAAGGCCATGCTGAATATTATCACCTGCACTGAGCCTGCTGCAAAGCAGATCTACAAGGCAGAATATTCAACACTTTAAAACATATAGTAAGAATATAGGGTCTCTATATACTTGATTTAAGTATAAACTGAGACTTGATTTGGAAACAGCTCCTCATTCTGGAATGTGTCTGTATTCTCTTTTATAGCTCCATCAAGAAAAGTCGTAATATTAACTGAGGGAACTGTCCCTTATAATCTTCTATACATTATGCCTTACCAAAGCTGTTATAGGTTGGTTTTTGTTTTGTTTTGTTTTGTTTTTTCTTGTTTGTTTTACAGTATTCAATTACAGATATGCTGGAGATTCTTGTAGCAATAAGTATCTTTGTTACACAGAGACAGGAATGTGAGTCCCTAAGCCAAACACATAAAACCAATCCGCCAGTAAGCAAGTTAATTTTAAGGGAATACCCTTCTGAATTATATAAGCTGTGCAGGGGAAAAAA
>WEIU01016789.1:134320-161379 GCA_013389925.1 Aegithalos caudatus | reverse complement strand
AAAAAAAAAAAAAAAGTTCCTGAGGTGTTGAACTTCATTTTTACAGGCTCATTTACTATGTCAATTCAAATGCAAGAGAAGCCATTCAGCTGTGCTAGTAATTCTTACCCTGTATAAGGCTGTACAGTGACAGCCTGAGTCCCAGGAAATTAAGCAGGACAATAGAGGAGCAATATTAGATGGTATGGTCTCATCAATATATCAATGGGTTTAGTCATGCTTTTTGTCATCAGAGAGTAAACCACCCATTTCAGCATTAAATGGCTGTCACTTTTACTTTGCAAGTTTATCCTACGCCATTGCATTGGAAAGATCTCTGAACAACATTGCAGGATTTGGCTTATTTATCCAAACTCAGGAGTCCTATAAAGAGAGTAGGAAAATCTGAACTGAATACACCAACATTTGTTAAAGTAATATTCTTTTGTCAAAAATAAATGCTTCTTGAAAATGTCATTGTATGCTAAACGTGCACAAATTTACCTAAATAACATGCACCTTAAAGTCTCATATTTAAGAAGTAATCTTTCCATCATAGAAATTAGAACTGGGAGTGATGTGTGAGATCATCTTGTCCAGTCTACTGTTAATGCAAGTCTGTTTCCTGAGGAATATTCTTAAGTATTTCAGCTTGTCTAGTTTTGCATGACTGTAACGGGGCTTCAAGTCCATTGGGAGGCTGGGGTATAGTACAATTATTAATTGTATTTCCCTAACATTCTCCCTAAAATTTCTGTTTCCTAAGGGCATTCTGCTATTTCTAGTTAAACTATTTTGGATCTACTTACCATTCTGGGAACCATTAAAATCTTAATCAGCTCTTCCCTGTCCTTCATTTTGCATAATTTTAAATACAGAGTCATCACATTCTCCCTTGTCCCTTGGGTTTTCTTGTAGCCAAGAATGACATTATTTTCTTAATCTTTCCTCAAAACTCAGTTATTCTGACATGATAATAATTTTTCTTTGTTCAAAAATATCTCTAAACTGTTTGTGAGGTCTAACAAGACAAAATTTCAAGGCCTTGTAGAGGCTTTCTTTTCTCATTTACAGTTTGTGCAGGGATCCTACTACAGACTCAAGTTTCTACTTACTGTGATCCTAAAATTCCTCAGTACCACTACACCATCTGAAATACTGTCCCTCCATCTTCAAGCCTTTATGTGCTGTTCTGCCTTTTTGGGTCTTTCCTATCCATTTCCTAGTTCAATGTCATACTTTTTCTGTATTAGTCTTTTCCCTTTTTATTGTATTCATTTAAACTATTGACTTACTTGTCAATGTGCTTTGAAACCATAAGCTTTGAAACCAATCATAAACTTAATTTTCAGGTGGGCTGAAGGGAACAGCAGCCTTCCAGCTCAAATCTTGAAGGTTGCTTATATTTCTTTCCCCAATGATTATAATAGTCTTTTGATTTTTGTATTAGGTGTTTGTTTAACTCCAGTGCTCTTTTATTTCAGCTTGTGACTAAATGAAATTCTAGGCTACACAAGAGTCCAAGACATATAATAGGATTCTTCTGTCCAAACAGGAAATTTTTCTTCAGTTTTGCTTGCTGTTCTTACTTGATTTTTTTGCTTATACTTGTGTCATAACCACTAAAAGTGGACAAATTTATAAATAAAGTGAAACAATACAAAATTTGGCAAAATTTTCCTTCTGCCCTTACCATTTCTGCATTTTTGTTCAAACAGCTAGATGAAGATTCTTTGCAGATTTGTATATGCTCTCAAGTGATATGCTGGTTTAATCAAATGCCTGTTTTCTGGCTGCAAGAATAGAACTGTGATCCTCTTCTCTTTAGTCTGAGTTCATTTGTTTTATTGCTCATCTTGAATAAATGGCTCCTGGCTAAAATCTTGATTCTTTCCTTCCTTGCCTGAGATGCTGGTACTGTTTATTAGTATTTGACTAAGATATATTGTGCCTATCTGTGTCTAATGAAGCACTAACCAGACTAAATGATGAATGGCAGCTTAATCAATTCAGTTCATTTGGTAACCAGCAGAAGCATATGGAACATAAATTTTGACCTCTCTTTTATAAACACCTGATTTATTCTAAAATTTAACTGCAACTGTGCTTTTCAAAGTTTTCTTCAGTTTTATTATGCCAGCAAGAAGCTTTACTTAATATATCCATGCTCTGGGTTGTAGAATTAGAAAATAGTGATGTGTATTTAATTTTCTTCTTCAAAAATTTGAGTATCAACCCTCATTGTCCTGGAATGTAAAATCATTTCATTATTGGGCATTTGGCAAAGCCTGAGAGATAAGTGAAGCACAGGTTATTTGCTGATACTTTTAGTTACATGGTATCTATAAGTACTCAGCTCCAGCCATAATGAAAATATGCAACCCGTTTTCATTAAGTTGTTTTATTCTAGAACCACTTCCTCACCAATATATGCACACAAATCCTAAAATTAAATGCTGCTTTCTGAATGCATCATCATGATGCATAAGCACTGAAAAGGTATATAATTACTACATTCCAAATAATTTACTTCTAAAAACAAAGTTAAATTAGAGGTTATTGCTGGGATTTTTCTGACAAAAACAAAACTCTCAGTTTTAGGGGGAGTTGGTGCTGTACTTAATGTTGCAAATTCTTAGTTCATTTTGATATAAGTTTTGGGGATTTAAACATGTTATTACTTCGGTGGTTGTTTACACAGACATGGTTGTACAGCATACGTGGGTGTTTGCATATGAGAGTTGTAGAAAAATGTGTGCAGAAAAATGTAACTGAAGAGGTTGAAGTACATAATCAAATTCTGCATCCTATTGATAGCCAAGAGGGATGTTTTCTCTTTACATTATTTTTGCTGAGGGAACAAGCAACTCTTGAGCTGTTTTCATCCAGAAAATATACAAGTGCAAGTTTGTAATTTTCTTTCCTTTTGAGATGCAGGAAGTTTACAGGCTATCTGGAATTTGAGACAGAGTCACAGAAGCTTTCCCCAGCCTTTGAGAATGCATTCTTTGTGCTGTAGTTAGTGTGCCTCAGATATTTTTACTGTCTGATTTCCCAGTACTTCTGCCACTGGCTTAACTCAGTGAGATGAGGGGGACTCATGAAGGATGTTGTGTGGGAAACCAAGGACAGGAGCTGGAAAGGAGGTGGCTGCTGTGGGGAGAGGAGGGAGCCCATGGCTTCTCTGCCCATTGCAGGACCTCTCAGCCAGAGCTTCTGGGGAATAGGGTCTGCAGCTAAGGGCTTTGAACTTCTTTCATTTATGCTGTAAGAGGGGAGAAGGAAATCCCAGCAAGTACATTCCCCAAGTTGCCAGCATTTGGGCTATAGCTAAATTCAGTGGCTGTGAGCAGCCATGTGTCCTTTATTTTCACACACCTTTTCCCAGATTCTCCTCCTATGCTAAGTGTGCTTCCATGTCATCGGTCTTTCCTAAGGATGGTCTCTCACTGCCATTCCCACATCTCCTGAGTTTCTTTGGGAGCATGACTGTTCTGCTTGGGAAGCACTAATACAGAAATCAGCAGCTGTGCCTTTATTGGTCTCAACACCCAGTCAACACCTATCAACCATATTCCTGCTACCTCTACAGCTTTCTTCAAACACCTGGGAAGTGTTCATTTGTATACACTGACTTTAGCAAATGCACATGCCTGTCCTTCCACCTGGCATTAATTAAAAATATATTTAAGTGCTGGTAAAGGATACAAAAGCATTGTTGTTGGCTTTTTGGTCTATAAGAAATCTTTGTAACCTTGTCTTTATTTTTTTTCTTTCTGTAGGGGAGTGGGTTGTATCTTTGTAGAAATGATTCAAGGGGTCGCTGCTTTTCCAGGAATGAAAGACATTCAAGATCAACTTGAAAGGATATTTCTGGTGAGTTCTTTATTGCTGAAGTAAGACAACAAAGGATCAATTGATAAATGTTCAAATATTTCTTTGTGTTATGAATTAAATTACTGGCAGACCCAAGGATCAGAAGCCCAGTCCACAAGCAGTTTACTTGATATATTTTGTGTAAAAAGTTCTGTTTCTAATGTTGTTTCACCAATTTTTTTTTCAAAAGAGGTTTTTGCAATTGTGGAAAAGCTTTCCAAAGGTAAGGCAATGGAAATCCAGCCAGTTATTCATCCTCTCTTTGCAGAAGACAGCTCTGGATGGCCTTATTTACATTCTACTAATATTGTACTATTAATGCCAAGTATTTTTTGTTATATTGAGATATAAAGGAAAAGTAAGATATGAAGTGAGGTGAGAAACAGAATAGGAATTCTGAAATCATGCTTTTACTCAGATTCAGCAGGGGTCCTTGACTACTGCTTCTGTAGCCTGGTTAGGGCTTCAGAACCCACCTTCATGCGGGTTGCTCAAAGGCACTAGTGACACGTCTACATTGGGAGTGAAAGAAAACGTAATTTGTCTCAAGCATAATGATACTTTATACATTTTTTTACTCATGTTGTGGTTCTTGAGTTTTATTTGTTTGCTTGGGATTTTATTTTCATTTGCTCTCTCTTCTACTGTGCTGTGGGTTTGGCAGTTCCATTATAAAAGGTTCAGGAACAACCTTTCTTGACTCCCAATTAAGGTATACCTACTCTGATGGCTCCTGGGAGCTGTGCTGTTGTGGAATGGGTTTGTTCACGGAAGCCACTGCTCACCCAGATGAGCCAGAGTGGCTCCTGGTACTGTTGGGTGGTCATCAGAGAAAGTATTGTAGGAGCAGTGTCTTGCCCTAACATGTCAATGCTTCTGATGATGAATTTAGAAGGGAAACATGAGCATGCCCTTGCTTCCAAAGGTTATTTTGTCAGTAGTCATTTATTTCAAATGCAGAGTATTTATTTGGTATTCTTTTTTGGTCCATGGGGAGAGGAAGAAAGTCTTTCATAATACGTTTAAAAAATTTACATTCTTCACTTTATTCAGACTTGCTTGCACTACATCTCTTTTGTTGAGACATCGGGGAATTTAGCAAATGCTTTTAGGAATGACTCACAAAAAATATCTTTCTAAAACAAGGCCTTACTTGATTGTGATACAAATATAACTCATTTTCTGTAAAATATTTGGGTTTTCTGCCCTGTTGGCTAATACCCTGAAAATTCTGCGCTGTGAAAGAACAGCTATGCTGAAACATAGACTGGGAGCAGCAGTTCTGAGCAGTTCCTGTGACGTGTCTCATTCCTTTGTTTGTTTGCCAGCTTGTGTATTTTAAGCTAGCAACTTCTGAGCCAGTTTCCTGCTTTTGCTTTTTAAGCTTATTGTGCTTTTCATTTATTAATTTGAAATTTTCTCCTTATTTATAGAACATGAAATTTTGAAAGAATTAATTCCTCTTTGGTACTTTGTCTCATCTATTGCAATAAAATCTTATTGACTGTTTTTGCTGTTGAAATTAAGGGCATTTGCAACAGCAGAAATCCGGTGCTTCCTTTAGGTGGGCCTTATTTGCAATTTATCATATGAGATTTTAAGATATAGTGCAAAAAGCACTAGTGATAGGTATATCATATAAGTCTATTTTTGTATGCCTTCTGTAAACCTTTTGTACACTTCTGTTTTTTTCTCTATCCTAACTCCTATTTGCATGTTAAAATGCTAAGATAAATGCAATCTACGATGAGTTTTGAGGCCTGCCAATTATTTTAAATTTTGTTTTTAAGCTGCAGTTGCAAATACAGACAACAGTGTTGAAACAACAAGGGATAATTTATTGATACGCTTTCTTTAATTTGATCTTTTGCAAACCATCAAATAAATAGATAAAATTTTGGTCTGGATGTTTTATGGTCCATTGCAAATCAGAGTTAATTTTAAATCCCAATTAATTAGGGACACTAATGGTAGTGTCTAGTTACCATTAGCTAAATAGTTTCAGTGGGTGCCTTCCTAATGTACTCTAAGCTTCATTAAGGATTTAAGTTATCTATTTAAAAGTTATAAACCAGAGGATTATTCTTGTTTGGTTTTGTATTTGAACAGAGGGATTAAATTCATTAATTCATATATAGTAGGGTAGTTAATAACACTGAAGGACAAAATTAATCAGGCTGTTTTAGCAGATAACTAGTATGATTAACTCCCACACAGTGAGCACATACATGGTTGTAAAAGAAACAGCTCAGCCAATAAAAGAGTTTTGCAGGAAGACTTCCCAGAGTTCATGTTTTCAGCATCCACCAGTGACAGTTTTCTTATAACAGAGGATTCTCTTCTGAAAATGGTGGAAGGTACAGTCCACCTTCACTCTGATCCAGTAATCCCTTTGTTCATACCTTGTACACCACTTGCAACACAAAGGAATATTAACCTTCATCGTGTCTGTTGCTGTTGTTGCTAGTCATAGCTACGTGTCCTTAGTGCATGAGGAGCCAGGTTGCAGTTCTTAGGGAATTGGTTACATTGTAGTAGGAAACTGGAAAAAATTAAGAAATAGTAGCCAAGAAAAGTGAATAAAATTTAACAGGAATAACAGTTTAAAAATCTTAAATGGCTGTTTGATTTCGTATTGTTTAGTGACCATTATTATGTAAATTAAATTAAAATGCACTTTACATACATTGTTTTTGCAATTATCAAGTTGAAGTCAGAGAGTTTCTCTAAATGTTTTTGTGTATCTCTACTGCTGGCCTTCTTCACATATCTAAGGTAGCAAAAATAGATGCAACACAGCACACCACATGTTTCTTCCTCATTATGAATGATGTTTATTTATGTTTCATAACAGCTTAATTAAGTGATTGTGTATAGTAGATTAAGAACAGTAGTTGATCTTTCAGTTTTGTTTAAGGACTTTTCACTTTAAGCTTGTCTCTCCTGACTTCAATTGATTAAATTTGTGGGGTTTTAAATGGTAATATACACTGATTCTCTATTTCTGTTACAGCAGCTGTTTTTAATAAGCGTACTCAGGTTCTATTACAACCACAGGCCTCAATAAAATAGCAAGGGTTTATACACAGGATCTGTTCTCTGAATCAGACAGCACTTAGAGATGTTGATGAACAAGCAGTTGCAAGTTATTATTGTCACACTTTGGATCTGATTATATGAATTCATTTTTCTGCCTAAAATTAAAAGTGTTGGTAGGCTCTTTTAAAAAAACTGTGATTACCAAATGAGATGGGAATCACACATATAAATAGGTTGCTTTTTCAAAGAGGTTTAACAGTGAATAAAGTGCCTTAATGCAGAGGTGTTTTGGTTCAATCAGTATACGATTACATTTTTGCTCCTGCTTTTTTCCTGCATGTTGAAACTCAGGTTACTTTCTGGACAGAAATGCATTGTAGAAAATAAGGGAGGAAAGTGTAGTGTCATGGAATTAAATCATAAAATAATGAAAGTTGAGTCTAACCTTTGACTGAATACCACCTTGTCAACTAAACGATAGCACTAAATGCCATGTCCAGTCATTTCCTGAACCCTTCCAGGGGTGGTAACTCCACCACCTCCCTGGACAGCCAGTTTCAATGTATGGCAACCATTTCAGTGAAAAAATTCTTCAAGCTGTCCAGCCTGAACCTCCCAAGGCACAGCTTGAGGCCTTTTCCTCTTGCTCTGTCACTGGTTTTTGTAATTACAGCCTGTAAGAGCTAACAATTCTCTTGCCTCAATGTATTAAACTTATGGTGTGTCATCATCATTTCCAGCAAACTTTTTTCTTTGCCATCCTCTGAGACAGGCAGCTTGGGTTTTTGTTGCAAGGTGCTGAGGACTGAAGGCATGAAGTGGTAATCTTAGCATTTCTATTGAGTCTTGCAGTATGTGCACAAGACAGGATGAAACTGATCAAATGCACACTGAGTGGTAAAACCATGAGAATAGGAAAAATATGTGAGGCAATCTGTTGAATCAAAATAAAATTACACAAAATTGGGAAATATGACTTGGCTTCTGATAAGGAGTAGCTAAGATCTTTATCAGTAGTTTATTCCTATTGATCATTTGTTAGCATACAAATCTCTATATGCAAACCTTGAGGTTTTCAGATCAAGGAGAATGTGCCATTGTAAATATAAAATTTAATTATGTCTAGAAGTTGAAGCTGCACCAAATGCCTTCAAGCTAGCCCTGTACCACGCAAAATTGACAGCTCCTTGGATCTGGTGATGATCAGTATGAATTAGTTGAGTGTTAAAGCTGATTACACTGAGCAGCCTGCAGTATGCTTGTGCATGCCACACTGGAGATGGAAACCTGGTTACAGCTCTGATTTTTATATAAGCATGTGCTTTTATACTTGCTGTTCTTAGCAGATTCAAAACAGATCACAGTTGAATCTCTTGTTTTAGCTAAATTTTTCTTCTGCAGAGACTTTTCTTTTTAAGTGGGAAGATATTTTCCGTTTTACATGAGCTTTCTGAGAGCCACAACTGATCAAAGTGAATTTTCCTCCCAGGCTCTGAAGCCTTCCCGATAAGGGAATAATCTGTGCATTGACTGAACTTTAGCCTTGGTGCCAACTACACTGCAAATTAGATTTCACTTCAAGAATAGTGTACAAAGAATTCTCCTGGTACTTTGTAGCTCTCTGCACAGGCAGGACAATGGCATTTAAATGCTGGTTTATCTGAAAATGGTCATTCTCTTTCAAACGTGGTTGTGGGAAGCGTGTGCACCACAGGAACATCACACTGCAGGTAGGGTGTCACAGCAGGAGTGGGAAATGGCAGCCAGAAGCTTCTGTCTTTCCTGACACATGTATTGAACAAGCTCAGGACTCCTCTCTGATATTGAATGCTATTGCTCTGTTGGGTAGCATAATACACAGTATTAAAAAGTAATTAAAAGAGAACCATATGCATTGAGCCCAGCAGCCTGATCTGCCAAAGGGTGACACCAGAAATGCCAGCTTTCCGCATGCAGCAAAACTCACAAGAGGTGGCCATTTCAGATAGCTGTGGAAAATGACATTTTAATTTCAATGGAAATGGAAGTGCTTCTCCCATTATTGAAGATTTTAAGGGCTAGCAATATTTTTTTAATACATATGTGCACACATACTTGTAATATATCACTACAAGCCTGAAGTGTCCTGTAATGCAGGCTAATAGTGTTTCCTTCACTAACAGGCATTTGTGAGGCTGCAAAGCTTTCTCCCTGTGGTTCTGTATCTGAAGGTTTTCTTCATGTCACTGAAGACATCCTCTGAAGCCTAGAGTAATACTTTTTGAAAGCTTTTAAGGATATGATCAACCCAAAGAAAATGTGCTTCCTGGTACATTGTATTAATTGTATCTTTTGGGAAGCTAGCAATGCTAAACCCAAGGGAGTACTTTAAACCATTGGATTTTGAAGTTCATCTGGTAATCAGGTACTTAGTCAAATTTATTGGTCTTTTTTTCCTGTTTTATTATTTAAAATATATTTTTCTTTCACTCAATAAATATTTCGGCTCTGAAACACAGTTCATCTCTGATAGAATACATGTAATTGTGAGGCTGAATGTGAGCTGAAATTTTATTTTTTGTAGGCATGGTGTTTATGGTGCCATCTATTCTTCTGGTTGCATGCATCTATTGTAATATAAGTAATTATTGCTTAGAGGGCAAAGTTTGTGTTTTCCTTCCATATCTTTCCATTTGCTTCCCACCAATGACTTCATGAGGAAAATGAGGGGGGGTTTTGAAACTAACTAATTAGAAACATGATTGCTGAGTTCTATCTTCTATAATACAATATGTAAGTAGAGAAATGCAATCCTGCTAATAAATTTGCCTCTCCTTTGCTTTATAACAACAGTATGCAAAATACTTCACTTCTTTTCAACACCACTGAAAATTAATTACATAAATAGCAGGCTTCTCTACCTGTGGGTCTTCTCTTTGAAGTTGTTAGCACTTACTCCGTATTTTACTGTACTTGCCTGCAGGTTTTGCACTGATACCACTTGTACAAGGTTCCTCTCTGGGCTTTATGTCTTATGCCAAACTTCAAATGAAAGTAATTCTAAACTAGGCAAGTATGAGCAAAAGTACCCTTTAAAATGAACTTTAAAAAACAAAGTAAATTTTCTATGTGTTCATGCTTTGTAAAGGATTCTGGTAATTCTTAAAATTTCTTTTTATGGAGTTTGAGCTCAACTTTTGATCTCTGACTGCACTATATTGTTTTGTGTATTACTGTGTGAACAGACGTTTTCCCATATACCAGGGCACAAGATAAATTACGCTAATTTGCATTCACTTTTTTGAGGAATTCCCATCCTCGCCATGTCTGAGTATCAATAGTCTGTGCTGTTCTTTGCCTTATACCATTAGACCCATATGGTAATGGGCAAACAAACTTGGCCTAGCATTTAAAAACAGCAATCTTGTAAAAATGTAGGACAATTTCTAAGGAGTATTGCCTGTGTGTGTTAGGAAAGGAGGCTTTAAAAATATGTATCTCACACTCTGCTAACATTTCTTTTAGAAATTGGGACATGCAATCTCACATTTATCCATGCTTAAAGTCATAAAAATACCCACCAGTGTACTATGGACACTTTCCAGGGGAACCTATCAGCTGATAGCAGGAGAGAAGAGAAGGAGAGGAAATAATAAGTGTGTAACCCCATCTTTTTGCTTTGAGGGTTGTCTGGATTTCAGGCCAGCCAGTCCCACAACCTCATGCACATAGGTGTCATCTACCTGCAAGATGTTCCTGTCCAGTCTGCTAATTCTGAGCACATTCTGAATGTGGCTGGGCTGGCATTGCAAGAGTGTGGGTTATTATCAGCTTGGTAGTACAAAACATGAGGAGTAATTGGCTATCAGAAAAAGAAAACAAATTAAGACATGGTTCAGTGGAAAACAATGGCTTTGTGGTTTTCTTTGGAATCAGAATGTTTACTTTCTGCCATATTTCAGTGCTGAATGAGAAATGGGCTATAATTATAAGGAAGCATTGTTTCTTTTCCAGACTTGCCTCTAGCCTTTGAAAGGGTGTTTACAGACAGTACATTGAAAAAAAAGTGATGAGACTCAGCTGGTGCAAATCAGTACCTGGTGTAATCAGAGCATTCATTTACATCTTTGCCCCTTACACCACAGAAATATCTTCTTTGCCTTGTAAAATCCCTCTCTGTGCAGGTTGTGTCCACATGTGTTATGGAGACACAAGTAATTGCAAACATTTTTGCCTGCAGGTGAACAGAAAAGCAGTTGCAAGCAATTTGTGCATTTGTGGGAGGTGAAGCCTATTCTGAGCACAAGTCTTGGTGTGCTATCCAAAAAATTATTCTACAAGATAATATTGTACTATAAAAAACAAAGACACATTCAAAAAACTTACTCTGGTATTCTGGCTTTATTTGCTAGGGGAGATAATAAATTATCAGGCATCAAATTGTCACATCTTTCTCTTTCATAAGAAAGAATGTTCATTGCACTTGAATCTTCCCTTTTCCCTTTCTTCTTTTACTTGTATCTGAATTGCATATTGCTTGTCAAAAGTGAGTTTTCTGTATAGAATTTTGATGGCCAAAATTGTTGTTTATGATCTATAGCAAAAGTCGAAACATCTTTAAGGTTGAAAATGTCTGAAAAACAATGTGAGGCTGGTTTAAATGATGATTTTAGAGATGGTTATGAGAACATAGGATTGATATGTCTTGCTTGTTTTCACATGTTTCTTAAAAGACTTCAAGAATAATAGCTGTTTTCTTCTGTCCTCCTTAGAACTAGTAAAAGTAAATAGCTCTCTCTATCATGGAAAATTCCCCTTCAGCCCATGTACATGCTTTGAGGTACCATTTGCAGTAAGCCTATTTTGAATAAAGTTAAACTTTAATACCTATTTTAGTGCTTCCATGATCAGTGCCCTAGACTAGGTATTAATTTGGCAAGACGTTGAGCATTTGCCATAAGATTGTCTTCAACTATCATTTTCACAAGCTGCTAAACCGTATTGAGCTAAATGTAAATTTTGATATAAGCTTAGTGATTTCAAGAGGCTTCAAGTTTTCAAGGGGCAAATATTAATACACCTTGATTAGGGCAGCTGCTTTTCTAGTTCATTAAATGGCTATGGTTGAATAATTTAGGCATAAAATCTTCATATGTTGAAAATTTTGTATAACCTTAACTAAGTTTTAAGTATACATATCAAAATGCTGTCACACAATTTCTCTCCACTATTTGTGTCTTGTCATTTCTTATGAGACTTCCACGGAGAAAAGAAAATCCTACTGACAGCTTCAGTATTAATAAGTAGGAAAAGGAAAGAAAAAGTGCTATAGAAATGAAATGAATTCTGCTACAAAATATAAAAAAAAGATCCCAAGATACTGAGAGTAAGAGATACCTGACTAGGATCTTAATGCAGTAGGTATTCTCAACTGAGTGTGAAATAAACAGAGCAGGTTATGAGCTATGCAGTATTATCTTTTATTCTGGTGCTTTGGTTCTTCCTTCCCCAGTTTTTTCTAAGCTCTGAGTTTAAAGTGACTTGGAGCCTAAAGCAGAACAGGATTCTCCAGCTGTCAGTTGCAGGAAGAAAAATGTCCTGCATTCACTGTCTTTAGAGTGTGCATGTATATCACTGTGTAGCTATTTCTGGCCACTGAGGTCTGTTTCCAAGTACATCACAGAAGCTAACAATATATTTTGTGAGACCATAGTGAGAATTCTTCACAGTGCTCTTTCAGGGCAGAATAGGACCCAAATGGCTGTGGTGCAAACTCTCAAACCTATTGGTGACGGAGAAGAGTAGCATAAGGTAAATATGTAACAGAGAATGTAGTGTGGTACAGTAGATATGCTCTCACATAAATATTATTACCCTAATGAATACAAATCAAAGAAGATTTTTAGCATCTAACTTAGAACACTAGAAGATTACAGTTGGATTTCTGTATCTTTTGATAGGTGAGAAATCAGTTCACTTTGTAAGCTTTCAATTTGATTAAACTTTATTACATTATAAAAAAGGATTTATTACTTTATACCTACTTCCTTTCACAGATATTTTAAAATATTATAAATTTACTTCTTTTTCAAAATGGCGTTATTTGAATTATGACTTATTTTCATCTTAGAACAAACTATATTTCCATTTTGAACCTATGTATCCTGAATGTGATTGTTTTACAATAGCTGGTAATTATACTTTTCTCATAAGAGAAACTAAAGTACATACATTTTGTATCTCTGAATTGGCCCTTCATGAAAATCAGAGGGAAAGCAGACAAGGATTTTATCAATCCTTTAAGTATCCTTAATGTCTCATCTTGGTGTGCATCCATAAAACATATTGCCCTAATTGCTTTAAAAGAGGCCTTAATAATTTGGATGTTGGAGATCCTGTGCATTTTGGTATAATCTGCTCTGGTCTGATGACTGAGACATTTGGTTGATGATCTTGCTCTGCTGCTGAGCCAGCTCATTAGAGTGTGTTGGTATTGCTCCTTCCTTTGGAAAGGGAGGGGTGGGGATCAGGCCCTGCTGACCTTACTGCATTATTTCACTTTATCAGCTGCTCAGCAGTTCAAAGCAGTTCAAACCATAGCCAGGGAAAATCATCTTTTGTTTGTTTAATTGGTCTTTTCATGAAAACTCTGCAATACCCTATTCCATAAAAAAAATAAGTCAGACCAATGAATGTAGCTGAAAACTGAGGGTAGTGAAACACCTGTTTGTCACTAAAGTCATCTCTTCACTGGACTTCATTTACTTTCAGTAAAGCATACTTTCATTGCAGCTTCCTACCACTTCTGCTTCATGGTATCTTCTTGCTAATGTTCTCATGGGTTTTGTTGCTTTTGTGGTCTTTTAAATAGCTTAATAATAACACTGTGCTGCTCATCTGCATTCCTTACATAGTCCAAGAGATCAGCTGTGCCTACAGTGTTGAGAGGTTGATTTTTCTCTCTGATAACTTACGTAGTTGATTGTCCATGTTTCATTGGTATAATATCTCCCTATTTCAGTGAGTTCTTTAAAATTTACCTCCAAAACACCTTGTAATAGCAGAGTTGCTCATGTAAAGATTAAAATGGTCATTTTACTGTTCTTGTATCTGATGCCCCATCATTTTTCAGCCTTTGTGTCATCAATATTTCAGGCCATACATTTCTGTGGACCTTAATTTACTGGGGGCAGGGGATAAGAAATTGTTACTCCAGTCTTTCACCTTCTCTCTCTCATTCTTGACTACCAGTGGTACTGAAGCTCATTGTCATACATCTGTGCAAAGTTTCTTTTTAAAATTTGTGTATCCTATTTATTTAGTTATCGGTTTCTCCCTCTGGATTGTTTTTTATGAAGTTCTTCTGAAAAAAAGTGGAGCATGATATACAGGTGTTGAGTAGCTCCAATCATTTGAGAATTTGCTGTAATTCACTCACACTTCACTAATTATTTCAATGCAAGCCCTCTCAATTCATATTGGACCTGTAGGCAGTATGTTCTCCAAATATTGTTGAGTCCTCTCAGCTCCTTTCTCCAGTGAGTAGAGAGGACCAGTTCCAGCAGCTCCTGGGAAGTAGTTCCATATTGCCCAAAAGTAGTGCTGCCAAAAGCAGGAGCTGCCACTACCGCTGCCTTGCAGATGGCTTCAAGTTTAATTGGAGACAGGAGATGATTTACTCCCTAGTCCCTCCTGCATGGTGCTTTTGATAGCTCAGAAGTCATGGACAAAGTTACCGAGTGCACCAATGTCAAAACAAAGAAGATTGTTTGCTGGAGCTAGTGGTGCTGCTGCCTCTTCCAGTTGAGATACACCAGCTTTCAGCTTCATTTAAATAAGCAAAATGAAAACTCAGGCTGTCTGCCATCTGCTTGCTAAGGCCACAACTGCTAAATGAGCAATAAATGGTTAAATAACAGTTTCCAATTTTTGAAATTTTTATCATCTCAACATGCTGTACTCTTTCAAAACCCACATGTGATCTCAGTGTTTGGGCATGTACCTCATGGTGTCAGGGCAATGAACCCTTTCCTCTTAATGGGTTTGCAAGGAAATGGGTTGAAAAGTGTTAGGAAAATGGGTAGATGTTTCATCAAAGAATTCACTGGAAATTTCCAAAGTGCTCTGAGTGAGGTGTGCTAACTCACTAGGCTGCACTGGAGGATACAGGTTCTGTTCAGCTAGTCCTCCCACAGATCTTACCATCCCCTGGATAAGAATGTCTAACTCCCTGGGATTCTGCACTTAAGATGTCTTGGCTGCTTTTGTAGCCACTCTGTCTCCATCAGATAAGGCTGACATTTCTCCCATTTTTAGGAAAAAATATTTCTGTATTTCAGTTTTTCATTCTGTGCCTGTGATTCAGAAAGATAGTATAAAACTCCTCCTGTAGCAGCAAAATACTGCTGTTTGGATTGAACACACCAAGCATCATGCTGTGTTCTGTTGTAGGAGGCACACTTCAAACTGTATCACTTGGAATGGATTTTAAGTGATAAGGGATTTTTAAAAGGGATTTGATTTGGGAAGTCTGATAAAGTTCAGTGTAGGAATCAGCTGGATATTTAGACATCCGAGAAGAGTACTCTTATCTATCTATATACCCATCACAACTGGAGCTCATTATTAATGCCCTCACTGTTTCAGAAACATTGTAACACCTGAACCTGCACATTCTTCAATTGGCAGTGTGACTGGCTGCCTTCATTTTCTGCAGATTGTCACTTAAAAAAACTCGACCAAATACTCACTGCATCACTGAGCTCCATGTGGCTTCACAAATCTATTCAAAATTGAGATTATTACAAGATCAAGACCTTAATTGGCAAAATAAGGAGCTGGCAAACTTCTGGATGATCTGATCAAACTCTACTGCCATGCTGTTCTGTAATGCTGAGCACCAGGCTTCATATATAGGTCTCAGTGTATGTTACCTCTCTTGGTTTTTAGGTGAGAAAAAAAATTCTCATGATTTTTTTTTTTCCCCAGACAGTGAGCTCACAGGCAGCTCAGTCATCCCAGCTCTAGTATTCTATGTGCCTTTGCACAACAGCTTTCCTCTGCAAGTGTATTTCTATCACCTAAGCAGCCCATGTCATGAGCTTCTATTGTGGCCTGCAATGCTGTTCCTTGGGTGTGAGGAGTGGTGAGTCCTGGTGTGTTGTCATAGCGAGGCACAATCCTTCCTCTGATGTGTTGGGACTGGGCACCAGGCCAGAGACAAAATGTTTCCCGTATCAGAGGAGTGCATTGTGCATTCATTGCCTTGGAATGGGGGTTTGTTCTGGGGAAGCATTGATTGGTTCCTGTGAAAACCAGTGGGTCAGGTCCTCGTGCAGAAAAATCCTTGTGGAGAAAGGATGTGATCCCAAATGTTCTGGTTTGTTTAAACAGTTGTAGTTAAATGACATCATAGTGAAGAAACATAATTTTATTTAAAAAAAAAATGTTTTTCTTGCTGTTTTTATGATGACTCATAGGAATATGTGTACTTTGGTCTGTTAATTATTTAGATAAGCTTTCCAGCTGAATGGCAGCTTTAAGCCCTTAAGTATCCCGATGCAACAGCATAGCTTGGCCTGTGCCAATGAGATTGGATACTACAACACTAGGTAGGAATTCATATGTGTTAACTGAGCCAGTTTTATGGTCTTCGAAAAGACCATAAAGCCAGCTTTATGGTCCAAAGGGTGCATTGCTTTTCTGATAAGCCAGCGTTTCCAAAAAACCCTGTGTAGTGCATACCTGGAATTCAAATGAGCCAGCTGCTGAGCCAGCACAGCAGGGCTTCTCGAAGTACATTTCATAAAAGCCTCCCACAAGGTTTTGGCTTTTATTTTTATTCCCCTTTTCTGTTTAAAGAAAAGAAGTCAGTAAAAAAAAAAAATTGGAAATAACTCTTTAAAGGGCATGTTTAGGAGAGAACTGTCTGTTTGGGTAGGTTGTTCCAAAGGCTTTGCAACGTAGACAGGATAGGAAAAGTGAAATGCAGAGTATATCACTATCTGTACAGAGTAAATCAGAGCAGATTTTAAAGAATATGTAAACAAGCATGACTTGTGAGCCACAGGGTTCTTCTGGCAGAAAATTGCTGTCTTTGCAGTAAAGAAAACCATTCTGTGTGTTCCCAAACAGTAAGGAAGAGACCTTCCAGCACAGCTAGCAGCAGCAGTAGCTGCTTCTTCACATGTATTAACACCAGTCTCTTCCTCAGTGAAATCATTCCCTCTCTGTAACCTTACTTGAGAGCTCACAAGCTTTGTCAATGCCAGAAGACCAAACTTCTCTACTTGTAGAGGGGTAGAGAAATCTCTTGAGGTTAGCTCGAGTCTTCTACATGAATTTTCTTCCCAGTCTTTTCCTGATCCACAGTTTTGAGGTCTACAAAAGCTTTCAAAATCTTTTCTTAATAAGGATCAGTTTCATCCTATTGAGGTCTTTTACAGCTTCTGCAGCTCTAAAACAGAGACCCTAAGTATAGTTTAATGTCAGAATTTTAAAATTCCAATTATGGGATTTTTTTTTGCTGATGGAAGGAGACTCTTGAGCAGAGATGGCTGGGAAAGCTGAAAGGACAGGTTTTCTGTTCTGCTTTTAGCAGTTCTGCATGGAGCATCACAGAGGAGCCATCTTTGCACTTTGGAGCTAAACAATCTCCTTTTACCATGTACATCATTGTTTAACTAGCTTTTGATTTGGCAAAATTGCTGCATGGTTGCACTGGTTTGAGGGAAAATGCAAGCTCTGTAAGGAGTTTCCTTTTTCCCCTTTTGCTACCAATTCCATAATGTCTCTATAGCCTAGGTCCCTCTATTTTCAATATAAGTTTGCCAAATCCTTTTTTCTAGTTTTTTTTAAAGCATTCATCTCATTCACATAAACATTTTAGTACGAATCACTAAATTAAACAGTTTCTTCCACCATGTCAACTTTTATGAATGTTTTAAGTTACTAAAATAGGGTCTTATGATGACTCCCTGGAGGAAGAGGATGTCACAGTCCTGTTTGAGTTGTTTCACACTTGCTTTTTTTCTTATTGTGAAATTTAGATTAATTACTCTAGTTTAGTGCTCATTCCAGTTCAGTTTGGATTATGGACAGAATTTGTTTCTAAAAGTCATCTCATCAAATTACAGAAACAGCCCTGTCAAAGTGTAGTAAGTATTTAGCTGGTACTTTTTGGAATAAACAAAACTCTTCCCTGACTGATCATTTAAGGACACTGGCATGTCAGATGCCCGTGGTGTTTTGTTGTAGGGCTGGGGATTTAATTTAATCTTGTCCTGATGCTTGGCAGTGTGGTGTCTGTGGTGATGTCTGCTGGGTTCCTCCTTCTCCTGCTCCTCCTGCAGCTCCCAACTCTGGGCTCTGTGAGGGTGGACAGGCGTCTCTGGGCAGGCTCCAGGCCCTGCTGTCCCCCTCATGGTGGCACAGCTGCACTGGTGGCTCTGCCAGGGTCCCTCAGGAAAGTGGCTGTGGTTACCGTGGGTATGAGGAGAAGGATGGACTTACTTGTGCTGCAAATGGTATGGAAACTCTGTTGGGATAAATTTAGCTTTGCAACGCAGACAGCTACTAAAATATTGTTTACATACATAAAGTAAGGATGGAAAAAATAACATATTAAAAAGGTTTCCTGGCAAGACTTCATTGTATTTTGCCTCTATGGGGAAAGGAAGTTAAGAACAGTTGGGCCCTCTACTGTTTAAAGTACCTCATTTTTCATCCATGACAGAGCTAAAGCAAAAATATTAGTTGAGCTTGATGTTTTTTAATGAATATATGATATTAGAATTTTGTGGGAATGTTTTGCTTCCTTCATCCATAGTGGCACATTACCTCAAGGTTTTAGAATACAGCTTCATCATAAATCACTACTTATGCTCAAAAGAAGTAGTTTAATTACTCATATATAATGGAATGATGATATTCCACTTGATAGCTGAGTTAGGCTTCTGTTGAGCCTCATTCTGTTCTTGCTGCTTCTTTTTTCACCTTAAAGAATAAGCTTCAATAACTTTTTTCACAAAACAGCATCACTTTCATTAGAGCAAGAACAGGTTTATGGGGTTGGTGAGGAGATGCATTCTCTCTTTTGTGTTGCTCTTGTGTCCCAGCCTCATCATTTGTGTAGCAGCTATTTCATAAGGCTAGCGAAAGAATTTAATACCTTTTTTTTTTTTTTTTTTTTTTTTTTTTTTTTTTTTTTTTTTTTTGTTAAGACCATGCTTAGATCATTCACAAAATAACTTGCAAAAGAAATACTCTAATCACTTTGCTTTCTAACCAGCCTTGTTTTCTCTTAAATCCATAATTCTGATTTAATTTCCTGAATAAATAGAGATCACATTAAAAATATTCATTTGCACATTACCATTGTGCATATAAAATGGTGACTGTTGAATTTTTTTTTTTTTTTCCTTTTTCCATGTATCATCATTGTAAGGATTTTTTCATTACTCTGGTAGCATTTACACATAAGGAAGCAAAAAAAATTACCACCTGTTTTATGCATAAAACTAAGAATAAGAACTTGAAATTCTGTATTTGTTTATAAAGAATTATGTGTTCTTGTTTAACACTTTTTTTTTCTGAAGAGAAATCATGCAAGTTGTGTTTTCTGTATGCCTAATCTGTTGCACTACATTTCCTGTATTTTTAATCTGTTTCACTGGTATTTAATTTTTTATCTGTGTGGGAATAATGAAGGGATATTTTCATGACGGTTGACAGAAAAAAACACAGAAAGTTTGCTATGTAAGAAAAATAATTTTACTAAAATACTGTTTTCAGGTTCTGAACAAAGTCTTTCTTGCTTTCCACATGTGAGGAGACTGCCTAGATTACACAATCTTACTTCAGTTGTTTTAATTTTGAATTGCCATGGATTCCCAGTTTAGGAATTAGGTATAATTTTTGCCATTCATTTAATGAAGTAAAGCTTCAATATTCTAAATCTCAAGGACAATGAATAGGCATGTAGTCTTTACTTCTCTTGAATCCAAATAAATATATTCTTGCCATCTCAGCTGATAGACATTATTTCTTTAGTGAAAAATGAGGTGACTATTTCACTGCAGCTGTGAACCCTGGAACTCCCACAGCATTCCCAAGGGTAAAATGTGTTTGACCCCAGTCTAACAAACCTGTAAGTGCATTACACAAATTAATAGATCTACAGGCCCTTATGGAAACTGAACTGCAAAAGCAAACCTCTAAACTCCTGATGTGAAGAAATGAAAGAAATTACTATATGGAGGCAATTCCATTTTCTGACTGTATCTTTGGGTATTAAACTTGACACTCAGCTGTCACCGCTGTGCCCAGCAGAGAGCTGAAGGAAGCCTCACTGTAGTTGTCAGTCAGCAGGTCTGAGTCAGCATGCAGAATACACAAATAGTTACTGAATGGTTTTTTTTAACCTTTCATACTAAAACCAAATGCTAAGTTGAAGGATGAAGTTCATTCTTTGGTGTTTGCTGCTACATGCACTTTTTGCTCACTGACATTATTGGGTTGTCACACAGAACTTTTCCAGGTGGTGAAAGATGTGGTTCCGATCTACTGGACTCTACTCCTCAGGAAGGGAATGTGTTTGTAGGTGGATCATCTGCACCATTAGCACCATTGCTCTTCCAGAGCAGAAATTCTGTGTTCAGAGGTGGCTCTGAGAGTCATGGAGCTGCTGTAGAGAAGCCCTGGAACTCACATTGCTCCTCAAGAGGCAAATCTAAAACAGTAATGTACTTTCCTCTAATGAAACAGAAAACACCTAGGTTTTTGACTAAGTTGAAAACTTCATTAGATATATATGTTTTGGAAGAATGGAACAGATTGCTTGTTGAAAAACCAAACATTTGAAACCTCCAAATCTTACACAACAGAAAGAGATTTCTCATTTGAAAATGGTCTGCAATGCTTATTCCTTTCCTCTTTTGATTAAGTTCAGCTCCTCAAACAGCTGTAGTCTCCCATAGTACATCACAGCCAAGAATTCACTAAATGCATTATGTTTTACCCAGCATACAGGAAGACTGGAAAAGAAATCTTGAACATCCTTAAAAGGTACAATAAAATAAGAAAATATAAGAAAACACTTTTACATCCAGCTTGTAACTTTTCCTAGTTAAAATTCCAGGGCATTTTTCAACAAACCCATCTTCTTTTAAAAGAAAAAAATTGCATTCTCCTGACACTTTTTTTTAACTAAACTTTCTTTGTTCATCAAGCTGACCTAACATTGAAAATATTTAAATTATGCATATTACTTAGATGGATTTCCATAACTCTTGTCTAAGGAAAGGCAGCTCATTTGTATTCTGGTCTTGTTATTCATTCTGTTCTGAATAATACCACAGGCTGCAGGTTCTTTGTCTTGTTGAAGTCCTAACTGTCACCTTTCTTGAGGATCATCAGCTCTAACAAAGGTTAAAGTGTTATATCAGTAATATGCAGCTGTGTATATTCAAAACTTGTAGTGTAAAGGGAAATGCTTTTCTTTATTAATTATGCCAGCAATTGGGAAAGAGCTGGTAGGAAAGATTTGCACTGCTGCTCATCTAATGCATGGCAGTAACATGGGATGGTTTTGCATTCAAAGCAGAATGCAGGACATTATGACTAATTGTGTTGGTAGAGTGGTGCAAAGCTCACTGTAAACTAATTATTCCCTTCTACACCAGGGAATGGTGAATCCTTGCAAAACCAGATGCTAACCCCAAAATTCTTCTTATATTAAAAAAATAGAGCACTTGATGCGTTTTTGTTGCATTTCCTAGGAAATCTTTCTATATCATGCTTGTGTATGGAGATTTGAACAGCAGGTGCTGTTTTTATAACTTTCTGCCAAACCCTAATGATATCAACTGGCAGTACAGGTATTTGACCCTCAGTACCCAGATGCATTGTAAATCTAAAATCTATTTTTATAAATAGACTTCTCACCCTACCCTACAAATGGAATTAGAATCTGGTCTTGATTTGTAATAGCAAGTTTCAAATGAGAGCATAATTTTATACCCTTGTCAGAGAATAAAAGAGCCCAGAGAGTAGTCTGTGGTGTGGAACAGCAGAACCCCAGTAGATTTTGGAGTCTTCTTTGCAGAAACCATAACCACCATGGTCCTGGAAAACATAAAATCCATTCCAAATCTGAGAATTGTAGATTAATCTTGTGGTAGTAATTCAGTTTAAAGAAATTAGAACATTAAACCATGCACGCTTAATGCTTACCTTACTGAGAAGCAAATTATCAGTAGATATAAGTTAGTATTATTTTTTCAAATAATTCTCAATGCAAAATAAAAGTTTATTTCCAGTATTAAGTTGGAGTTTCATTGCTGTGACAGCAGTGGTTATTTTTATGGTTTTGGAACATGAAATGGAAAGCAAAAGTGTTAAAATGTAGAGGAGGCAGAACTCCTGATGGTATGCTTGGGATGAGAAGTGGTGGACCATGAAAACTGGGGCTAGGAGGTCACCTGTGAAATAACAGCTCCTGGTGTTCAGCTGTTGTCTGGGTCTGGATAATCAGTCATCCCTGCTAAGTGACAGTGTATTGCAATAAAACCAGAAAACTGTTGGGTCCTCCCTTCCTCTCCCCTTCCCTTTTCCATTTTGGTGCCTTAATTCTCTCTTCTAAGCTGCAAAACAAGACAGATTCTTCTCCACTGCAGTTTTAAGTGTAAACCCCACTTGGCTTTGTTTATAGCAGGTGTCAAAACTCGTTGCTTTGGATTACTTAATCCCACTCATCAAAATGGGATTGATTGCTGCTTAGGAGAATCACTTACAAGGTGATGCTTACAAATCTCTTTACATTGACTTACCTGTGAGCAGTGACTGTTTCATCTTACCAAAACCACAGCTGTTTCACTACTGTGCTATCCTCCTTGTTTGTTGGTTCTCACATATTGTAAGTTTCTGTATTGCATATGCTAAAAATCGTGTGGAAGAAGGATGATCTTTATAGGGTTTTTACCATGCATTAAAATAAAGTGTTTGGTTCCTTGCCTGAATTACCAAGTATCTCTACCTTAAAAATGGTTGGCATTTAGATGCTAGGAAACTCACAGTTGTTTTCAGCCTGACTGCTGCCCTTGAGAGAAGGTATAAATATTGTAGGAGGTTTGAGTACTCCAGTGCACAGAACTTGCTTGTAGCTGGCTCCGAGATACTGTGGCGGCAGATGTGCTTGAATATTATTTAAGAAATGGATTGGAAAACTAGTGAAACAAGAAGCAGTGAGCCAAGTATGATTCCTTTAAAGAGTGAAAATTACAAATTTTGTTATCTGGTTTTAATTTTCATCTGTACAGTCCCATAGCTGCCTCTGTCTCATCTAAAATAAGAGGCAAATAAGAACACACTTTTAGAGGAATGTGGCTTTTTTTTGATATTCAGAACGAATACATTAATAACCAATATATATTAGTTAATAAGAGAATATTCCTTTGATTCACTAAGAGGGGTTGCAAAGCTGAGAACCTTATTTCTAAATTTAAATTGATGGAAGAATCTCTGTTTCTGATCCACGGGCTCCCTCTCCTGGTCTGGGAGATGCTTGGCACCAAGAGCTTGATTAATGCCGAAGGTAAGTGGAAGTTATTTGCAAATTGATTTTGTGACATAGTGTCGATGGTGTCTCCTAACTCCCTCAGTGTTTAATGACAGCATTGTGCTCTCTCTAATAGCAATAATGAGATGAACACGGGTGTTGCGATGAATCAGGATTGCAGAGCCAGGTTTATTTTATTCAAGTGCCAATTAAGACATATCAGAAGGACTGAAAGAAATGTGCTACAAACAATATTTACAAATAAAATCAGTGAATTTGGATAACAAAATAACTACATTAATGTATACTCTATGGTTGCACTGATACAGCCACCTTTGTCACCTTAGTGCTCTGCTTTCACCTTCTACTGATCATACTACATCCAAGTTTGACTGTTGTATTTGATTGTGGAAAAAATATCTTTGGAGTAATATTCTTAGATTAAAAACATATGACTATTGTAAACTGATCAACAAATTCAAGGCCTTGGACTCATAAAGCAAACCTTATAGGTAAAAATTATATCTATTTTAGAGGTCACTTACTTTTGTTTCAAGTTTTTAATCTCATTTTTAAATTGAATTTTAAAAATTTCTGGTAGAGCTGAAGAAAAAAAAAATTGTGTTTTACCTTACCAGTCTTTCTTCTAAGAATTTTTTTCAGCTTGAATTTATCAACATGAACAAATGTTTACATAGCTTAAGAAATTAAACAAGTATTGTAGAGTGGTGTCCTTCCTTTAATGCTCCTAATTCATATGTATATCACAGCAAACAAAATTAAAATAAGTATCTTTAGTTCCAAGTGATATGGAGTAGATGTTGTTTTTCATGTTTTGGACCAAAGATTTTTTCACACTCACTTTGGGCTTGCTGATGTGATTGACTACAGAATGTCACAGGGACACAAGATATGCAGGTCCAAAAGATTTATTTGGATGACCTGCAGTGCACATAGGGGCAGAGCTGGGAGGGGCTTTTGTACATTGACAATGCAAAACAAGCACCAGACTAATGTGAATTATTTTCACTTAGAATATCAACTTTTTATTCCAGGTCCTGAGCTTATAACAAATATTCAAAAGAATCTAGCATTTTTCATTCATGTTAGAAATTAAGTATAATTTTTTGAAAAGAAAGATCCTACTAGTAAAATATTAAATTCCATAGTTCATTCAGAAATGTGTTTCTAGAGCTGTTAAGTGTTCCTCCTGGCTTTACTTAAAGCAAGTCTTGACAGCTATGTGTTATGAACCAAAACCAGGTTTGGGAGAACTACTTATAACAGTTCTCTCACTTTAATTGCTACTTGTGTCAAGGGCACAGAGAGTGAAATTTCATGTGAACAGAGAATATAAAATACATGAGAGAAGTGTAAATACTTTGATGCTGTAAGTTGGTCTGACTTCCATTACAAGAAGGAGGACAGTTGAAGTGAATAGAAACAAAGCATAATTCATGGGTCAATAAAGTCTGTATCTCTTCAGAATTTTCTATTTTTATGTGTACTGCAGCCACCTTAAAATAACAACTCTTTGTTGTCTATCCTTGTTCATGCTACACTCATGGTCATTCTCTTTACCATCTCTGTAAATCTTCTATCCTATTATCTCTTCATTAGATAAGCATCTATTCATTATCTGTTTATCTTTTTAAAGTTTCTAGCAATTGAAGTAATTTCTGAGCTAAATTATCTAGCCTCTGTAACACCAGTGCTCTCAGATAGCTTGATACTTGTCAATGAAAAGTAGCTCTAACATCCATTGGTTAAACAGGCAGTGTGACAGGAACACAGCACTCCCATCTGTTTTACAGACTCCACTGGTACCTTGGAAATGTAATCAGTTAACCTTTTGTAGCTCCTTCCTCCTTCCCATCCCCCAATTAAGAAGCCTATTTGAAGTGTAGATTGTGCTTTCTACAGTGCTATGACTTGTTAAGTCTTTTCCATTAAAGCAATGCGTTCTTAATTATTTATTTTTGTGTGTGTGTGTGTNGTTTTGTGTGTGTGTGTGTGTGTGTACAGGTACTTGGAACACCAAATGAAGACACGTGGCCTGGAGTCCACTCTTTACCCCATTTCAAACCAGGTAGGTTGAAGCACCAAGTTCCTCCAAATTCCCCCTCTGGAAGTACACAACAGAGGTAATTACATCCCTGACCCCAAGTGATCAAAATGACCTGGTGTGCAGTGTGTGACCCATAATGTACTTCTTCCAGCTGCTTACTTTTTATTTTGCTCAAGGTGGGAGGTTTTCTTTCATTTAATTTCTTCACTTGCATTCTCATTTTCTTCTGTTTGTCAGTGTATGAGCCCTGATCTGCTTGCATTCCTCAGCCTCTGAGTATTGTACCTTTCAGACTGCTAGTGTGCTGATTCTCTAGTCAGGATTACTTTTCCAGCAGAGCACACCAAACTTTGACAAATACTAAAGGAAAATAAAGAGTAGAGAAAAGAAATTGTGAAAGCTGAAGTTATTACCAGGTCATCTATTAGTATCTTTCTGCAAAGGTTCATTTTTTTTAATATGTGTTGTATTTGCAGTTGACATACTTTATACATCCTTGAAAAACTGTTTCACCATTTGATACCTTTTTGTGAGAGGGAGCAGTTTGTCTCCTAGAGACTGGGAGGATGTGGTCAACTTCATTATGCTTTATATGTATGCATGTTTATGTATGTAATATATATAGTCTTGTGAACTTCTGAGTGGTGGTCTTAGAAATCATGTTTTTCAACATGGCAAAGCAGGTGAGCGAGTAGGCAGGCAATGAGGCAGTTGTAAAGGAGTTGTACAGGATAAATAGATCTAGATAGCTGTCAAAAGAAGAGGGAGACAGAAACAAATATATTGTAGGGTTTACTCTGATAGAGACACAAAACCTTGAAAAATAGGAATGCAGACAGCTTTCTTGCACACTGCTTTTTAGTCTCTGTCCTACTGCTGACTTACTGCTGTATTGAGAAATCACATTCTAGTGCTCTCTAGTGAATTAGTAGAAACTTCTTTAACAGTCTTTCATTGAAATACTAAAAATACTACAGTGTTCTTCCCTTAAACAGTGAGTCATTGTTTACAAGCTTTTGTGTTTCTCATTCTTGATACTGATTGAAAGGTGAGAAAATACAGAATCCTTAAAGAAATGTAGTGGTCTGTAAAAGCAGCCCAAAAACAATGGTTTTAGCAAGAATAGTAAAGAGAAGGAGAAAGCCTGAAGGTGTCAGTGACTGTGTTGGTTTGTTTTTCTGTGAGATACAGGAAAGTTTTGAACAGTAGATGGCAGCCAAGAAATTTCCTGGTTTCATTTTTCGGTTTGGCTTCCAAGTGTGTCAAGGGATGTGGCTTTATTACCCACATTACAGAAGAACATCAGGAAATAAATCCACTGTAGGCACTTCATTAAATCTAATTTTTATACAGGCATTGTGTTAGAATTACTATTATTTTCTCCATCCCAGACTGGATTTTTTCAGCTATCAATATGTAATATTTTACAAATGCAGAGTGGGGACAATAGGAAAGGTGCCTCCAAGACAGAAAATGGTCACTCAGTATTTTCACCATTTCTGCATGGTGTGGCCTTTGTTCTCACAGATCCTTTCCACATCTGTGAAGTATGTAGATTTATAA
>WEIU01016789.1:121733-132437 GCA_013389925.1 Aegithalos caudatus | reverse complement strand
TTTATTACCCACATTACAGAAGAACATCAGGAAATAAATCCACTGTAGGCACTTCATTAAATCTAATTTTTATACAGGCATTGTGTTAGAATTACTATTATTTTCTCCATCCCAGACTGGATTTTTTCAGCTATCAATATGTAATATTTTACAAATGCAGAGTGGGGACAATAGGAAAGGTGCCTCCAAGACAGAAAATGGTCGCTCAGTATTTTCACCATTTCTGCATGGTGTGGCCTTTGTTCTCACAGATCCTTTCCACATCTGTGAAGTATGTAGATTTATAAGTCAGAGTAATTACTATGCTTGCTGACAATCATTTAATCTTTTTAGGGGCTGTTAATGCAAAGCACTGAGCTCCTTAATTCCCTTACTCTGTGGAGGTCTGGGAGCACTCAAAAAATAAAATCCTTGTTCCATACACATACTGTGTTGTGCACCTTATATCCTTGATGACCTTGGTAAAAGGATTTTTTTTTTTTTTTTTTTTTTTTTTGGTTCCTTTTTTTCTTTTTTTAGAAATTAAAGNNCAGCAATAGAAAGAAGCATCTAACTGGACAACCAAAACTGGCTTGCAAACCCCAGAACTGAGTAATAAAATTTTATGCTGGTAAATGTGGAATTGTTAGAGCAGCAAACATATCCCTCTGGGATCACTCTGGGGTACCAGCACCTAAGGTATGCTCTGCAAAAAATGCTCCAACCTATGGGCTAGGCTAGAATGAATACTATTTGCTCAGGCTATTAGGGTTGTTGGAGATGTTTGGTCAAGGATAACAGGTTCTCTGTCACTTCTTAAAAATGTGCTTTCTTTCATGTTTTGTGCACAAAAGCTTTCTGGCTATGGTAAGGCTGCTACATCATCTTCTATAGGTGCTCAACCAGCCATGCTCCCCTCCCTGAAGGTCTAAAATTGCTGTTACCTTCTAGCTTTCCTGACACAATTCTTAGGAGCAAAAATGAAAGTTGAAGCTTTAATAATACATTTGACAGTTGGACTCAGTGGTCCTTGTGGGTTTCTTCCTACTCAGAATATTCTGTGATTCTTTGAAGATGATTTCATATGTTTCTTTTCCTAGCAAAATAATGAAATGTCCTGAAATGTGTTGCCAAATCTGAGCCAATTCCATTATTCTTGAAGATTTGTGAAATTGCTGTGTTTAAATATACGTGGTATGGGGTTAAGTAACTCCTGTGCTTTGCATGTGTTAGTAAGTTTTAAAACTGATAGCTGCTAACAGTAATTGTGATAAATTGAGAGCATCAGTGGTGAGGATATCAACGTTCACTCAGGCAAGGCTTTGATTCTATAACTTGAGTTGTGTAAGCATAAAACAAAAGCAACAGAAAGTATCAGTGATAAATGGCTATAAACTATTTTTAAACTATAGTTCAGAAAATGCTGAGCACCTTAAATGCCTGTGGATTTGGGAAGACTGTTCAGAGTCAAAACAGAATTTCATTTCTTGTTTGCATACAGCCATCAATAACTAATTTTCACACTGCGATTTGACAGGGCACAGTCTTGTGCTGCAAAGAGCTAATCACAGTTTGCTAGGAGAAACATATCTGAAAAATGTGGAATTTGTCTCAACTATGGTGGTCATGGGTCTTGATTATTATGGAAAGCATCCAGTGCTTTAATAACTATGATTTCTGACATCTTAATATGTAGGGATATTTCTGAGCCTGAATAAGAAATATATTCCTAAGGCTAGTTGTGGGTGGCTCTAGGTCATTAAATCCCTAACCTAGGTGACTTTAACAGCTTCTCATAGTGAAAATAAAATTGTCATAGTTTTGTTTGCCATTTAGAAGTCAGAAAACAACTTGTATTTTATCTGCCTGCTTTGAGATTACTTACTATCTCACAAATTCTCCAAGTAATAGATAGATATTTAAAGTTAAAAGTTGGCCTGGTCTTTGATCTCTCTCTGTGCTGCAGCCTCTGTCCTCTCAGTTTCTGTTTGCACCTGTGAGCACACATGCACACATCCACTTAGTAAGTTACTTAAAGATAATCTAAATAATGCATTTCAGAGACCTGAAATAATTCAGGAGTATTTCAGTAATTTTGGGTTACTTCTGTAATTCACTTTGAAGCTGTTATGGATGCTGTAATCTTGAGAGGGTCTTCCTGGACTTAGGAATCATCATTTCATTTATTTCATCACCAATGAAACCCAGCCATCCTGGACCACTGTGAAAGTAATTGTCTGCCCTCAAACAGGAAAACAGTTTGAGGGAATTGTGAAAGAGCGCTAGTTGCTGTTTCAATAAAATATTGATGTTTTGAGAAGCTCCAGGTTACAGGCCATTGGACAGCCACTTTCAATGATTAACACGATCTCCCTAGATTTGGAGAACATGTTTTCACTGTTCACTCTTTTGTTGCAATACCTTAGAAAATATGTATATCTGCTGGGATAAAGCAGATTCAAACACCAATCATATCATTGGACCTGTATCTCCATGAATGAATTAAAGTAGGCATGAACTATGTCTTATCTATATGAGTAGAGGTGAAGCAGTATTCCCAAACAAGCTGCTTTCTTGCTGGTCTTGTGTCCAAGTCTTCCTGATTTTTTGTGCATTATGTTCTTCATTGTTATTAAATCTCCCATTCTTCTTATTCTGGAGTCCTATCAACTTTCCCTCTCCAGCCAGTTCTCCTGGATCAAGTCCTGTCCAAATAAATGAGCAGGATAAGCCTTTGGATAAATATCTACACTTAAGTCAAGTCTTCACTTTCCTGACATTCTCAGTATTTGAGACTGATGCTGTGTAACCTCCATCCTGGGAAGTTAAGTAGAGATTTATCAGGAGGTACTGTCAGTGAGTAAAATGAGAGAAGGTAAGATTTGGTCACAAAAGAAGATAAATGAACTTTCCATGGCAGTGAAGAGATGGTAATGGTCAAGGAGAGGAAGAAACTTCTTAGGAAGGTAGAAAAAACATGAGAATGGTTTGTAATGTTCACTGTGCATCAGTTTCTTTACAATACTGTTTCTAGGTGAAAGAAGGTTAAATATTTAATCTTGGGCTGATGGTGTAGGAGCCTGAGCATCACAATATTCCATAGATGATCAGATACAATAGAGAGTAATACACCTGAAAAGGTGCCTTTATGAGACAATGGAAGCATCTGCTGAGCACTGATTTTTAAAAGAGAATCCCTAAAGCCAGGATGAAAAGAGGTAAGAGAAAGAGTCTCTCCTTAAAGAGAAAGTAGAACACAAAAAGAAACAGTGAGAAAAAAGCATTCATAGGAAATAGTTCATAACATGGATTTTGCCAGGGACTGATGGGTACTTCATGGATTTATTAAAAAATCACAAGTCTGTGATGGACAAAACCACCGCAGAGCTGGTGTTCTAACCCAGAAATTCTACTTGACTTCCCAGGTGATCAATAAATACAAATTTGGTTTAGAAATATGATCTGCCTACATGCATCTTAACAGCTGATTGACAGGCAGATTTTTTTCAAAAGATTAAGTCTTCATTTAGAGTAGGGCTGGACTGAGAGACTGAACTCCTTTGGCATAAACACATGAACATACTGTATATGAGAACATATGGCTTCTCAAACTTTCATAGTAGTTTTTCCAATAGAGTTTCTCCAAAGCCTGTCAACATTTTGTTACGTGCAATATCAGTATCTTGCTTGTTTACATCTACATTAGTGCCAGGGAATATTCCCAGGCAATGTGGGAGCCTTTGCTGTTGGACTGTCAGAGCAGTCTCTGGTATGCCTTTACCTCATGACAATTAGCACTTACAAATAATTAATTCCTGAGCATTAGGAAGCTTCCTTAGGGTCAGGAAGTTAGTGTGGGCTGGGGACTGTTCCCTGTAAGAAAAAGTCCCCATCTCCTGTATTGGAGGATGGCAGTGGGAGGTGCTGCAGCAGGGCTACAGGACAGTGATGGTGTCTTGTCCAGTCTCAAGCTCATTTAAATTACTGATACAAGAATTTGAGAATTTGAAGAATTCTCAAATTCTTCAAGAATTCTTGAAGAAAGGAGGGCTATTTGTAAAGGAGAATTAATTTTGAATGTCTCCCTCTTCTGCCAAGACTAAACCGTATTATTTAGTGTTTCTTCAATCTGTGGTATCCACAGCCCAAGGGAAGCAGAGTTGTCAGTGTTTTCACCATTCTTTAAACAAAATTACATTAAGCTGAAAAGTTAAAGTAATTTATTACATATGCAGGGGAGGCAAGGTGAGCTCTGCTAAAAGGTGGAACCATTTAATGTAGGACTCTAATGCTTCAGACAATGCTGGGTATTAAAATTACATTTTCTACTCACTCTCAGGTGGGAGTCTAGAAAACAGCAGCTATTCTTCCTCTTTACACAAACTGCTCTTCTAAAGCAGATGGAAGGGAGAATAGGGGATGAGATGGAGAGGAGGGAGTTGTAATTTTTCTCGAGATGTTTGGCATACAAAACTCCAAAGTCTAGCTCATGTATTTGATAAAACTCTGGTTGTGACTGGACTTCAGTAAAAATTAATTGCACATTAATGCTGTAAATATTACAGCACTTGAAAATTTTCTGGTCAACATGGATGCTTGTCTTTATATCTTTAGCTAACCTAATTTGATTACTTTTAGCATTGAATATGTACTAAAAATGGTATATGTATTATATATAACAATACAGTGTTAGTCATGTTAGACTTTTAAATTAAATGTAAAGAAAACCCTTTGAAAGACATAATGAATTAAACTTTTCAAAATATTAATTATGGTGATGTTTAAATATTTGCATTTAAGCTAATCACATTTGGTTTTAAATAGAGAAGAGCATTAATCAAGGAATGCATATTAGCCATCATGTTTTGATTAACAACATAAAAAGTGCCTTGAAGTCAAACTGCATTTTAAGTTCTTTGGTTTAAACTAGAAGCTGATTATCAATACTGTTAAAAAGAAGCTAAAAATCAAAATGTATTCTGCCTCTAATTCCTTCTGTAGCTTTTCTTGCCTATCTTAGGTCCTTTCAAAGCAAACGTGGCAAAGGTATAATAGTTCATGTGTTTTTCTGACTGATAAAAGAGGAAAAAATCCTCATCTTGTTTTATGTTGCTTAAAATGCAAGTGCTTATTTTTTCAATTCTCACAGCAGACCAGTATTCCTGCAGTGATCTGCTAATAAGCTCACTAGTGAGTTCTGCTGAAACTGGCTTCTGTTTGAACCTGCCCTTGATGCGGGGCTGTGAGAGGGAGCCTGTTTATCAGGCAGATAATGATGTTTGCAGTGCAGAACATGTGGGTATATGTGTGGGCACACAAGTGAATGTGCACATAAAACAGTGGTGCTGAAGAGTGATTGTTGGAAGGAAAGAAAGAAAAAAAAGAGAGAGAGAGAGGGAGAAAAAAAGAAAGAAAAAAGAAAGAAAGAAAGAAAGAAAGAAAGAAAGAAAGAAAGAAAGAAAGAAAGAAAGAAAGAGAAAGAAAGAAAGAAAGAAAGAAAGAAAGAAAGAAAGAAAGAAAGAAAGAAAGAAAGAAAGAAAGAGAAAGAAAGAAAGAAAAGAAAGAAAAGAAAGAAAGAAAGAAAGAAAGAAAGAAAGAAAGAAAGAAAGAAAGAAAGAAAGAAAGAAAGAAAGAAAGAAAGAAAGAAAGAAAGAAAGAAAGAAAGAAAGAAAGAAAGAAAGAAAGAAAGAAAGAAAGAAAGAAAAAGAAAATACTGTTTTTTTTTCTAAGACCACTTAGTACTGCTGAGTGTAATGGATGAGCTTTCTGGCCATGCTTTTTTTTTTTTTTTTTTTTTTTTTTCCCTAGGCCTTCAAACAAGCCAGAATTTGGAAGCAGTTGTTTTGAAAACTTTTTTTGATGCATCAAGTTTGTCAAATTAACTAGCTCAAGAAATTCCCTCCCTCTCTTCCTCTGGTTGCTCATTTCTGCTTCCATTTTGCAGTTGTTACTCCAAGAGCCTCTTGATGCTGCTGTTTGTGGGGCACAGTCCTAAAAACTTCCTTGGCAAATGATGCATTGAGTAAGGTGTGCTGTGGGGTCTGAAGCAAAGAGCAGCTCAGATCCTTGTGCTGCCAGAAGAAGGTTTGTGTAACTGCCCCACTCACCATGTCTGAGCGGGTTGTGTGAGTGCCCAGCAGAAGAGTGAGTCTTGGTTCTGAGGCTGTGGAAGCCTCAGACATGTTAACCTCATCCTTTTGGATACTCTTGGGACATCCTGAGAGTCCAAATTGTGCTACAGGAAGATGTTGCTACATCTTTCCAGTAACAACTAGGAATAGTATATATTAGCTCTTATTTATTCAGTCCTGTACAGGCATCTCTTTACACTCACTGCATTTGATTGTGGACATGCCACTTAGTCAAGATTTGGCTTCCTTGGCCTTCTAAGAAGCAAATAGTAAACACTCAAAGGTGCTGTGCGATTTAAACAAAACTAAAAATTTCTTCCTTCTTTTGTTTCACATAAGCAAAAATTCACCTTCTACTAGATGAGATAGAGCACCCATGTGAAAAGCCAGCTCTGTAAGTGAGACATAGCCGGTAGTGAGGACGATGATTGCATATTTGGGATAAAGATGCAGAGGATCAGATTTTGTTTCCTGAATTTGTTCCCAAAAGATTGGTAAATATTTAAGCATTTGCATAAAGGAAATTAAAATCAAAATTTTTGCTTTAAATTTCAGATGTGCTTACTATATTGGCCTTCCAGAGTTCTTATTAATAATAAGCACATTTAATAATAATAGCCTAAAAATATTTGAACTCCAGTATACATACCTACATTTTGAACTACAAAAATTCAAAATACACCTGAGATTGTATCCTGATCTGTAAACATACAGTTTTTCATGTTTCTTTTCTCTCAACCTGATGAGAGTGAGCAGCTGCCTCAGCAAGATGGTGCACCTTGTGTTCTTGAGAGTGATTTGCATGTGCTGGAGGATGGCTGTATGGGTGGGTGATCATGTGAGTGTCTGCATGAAATTTTCACATATGCATGTTTGCATTTCAGTTCTGAGGGAGAGGTATTAAGTTTCTGCAACACTGGATTTCTTCCACAAGTTTGGATTGAGATTGTGATTGCCAGTACTGTTGCCTCTCAGTATGTCAGGCAAAGATTTCTTTTGTGGGGGAGTATTCATGGTAATTCTGCAGAATTCCCAGTCTCACATACAAACTTGTATTACTGTTCTATATGAAGATATCAGTGGTAGCTTCTGAAAAGCGAATATCAAAGCTATATGCTTGAAAGTATCATAGAATGTAAATTTGTTCAGTTGGTCACAGTCAGATATGTATAGCTTTAGATTTGGTTTTATTACATCCATTGAGCAGTAAAGGACAGGCATTCATACAGGTGTGTGAGAGTCATTCACTCTGAAAGGTGACTCAGGAGCAAACTTGGGGATGTAATTGTGAGACTGAATTCTGGTTCTGTGATAAATTTGACAAAAGCAGGAGTTGCTCAGATAAAATTGTGAAGTTAAGCTACCAGTTCTTTGCCTAAGTTGGGACTGCAAGTTTTAGGTGGTTTTAGGTATGTTATTTTGTGGTTTCATAGTTCAGGACTTGAAAAACTGCACTGTGGTAGAGGAGCTCAAGGACAAGATTATTGTATCTTCTCTGTTCTGGCAACTCTGAAACCAAAATCAGCTGGTTTCACTGCTTCTTATTCTCTAAAGGATGAATTCAGTAAAATATTATGAGCTGGCATGTACATGAGGCAGGGCTTAACTAACACAGTAGTCCCATCTAATCTTGTCCATGAAAGTTAGTAAGACTCTGGTTGGAGCCATGACCACACAATTATGTAGAAAAATGTGAGCTGTTATTTTATCAGTGTGGTTTCTTTCTGTATAAAGCATGTAAAGTAAGCAGCCTCTAATCTGCTTGGAAGAGTTGATACCAATAGTTAGGAGAAGCCTGGTTTGCAGTCACAGCATATTCAATAGAGTTTAAGATAAAGGACTATGGACTAAGCATTTGCCTGTCTACAGACAGGGTTTGGACCTCTCCATGTCTCTCCCTGCCTGGTAAATATGATGTATAAGGTACTTACTTAAAAAGATGTTTAGACTGGAACCGTAGGCAGCAAAGGAAGATCCCTTTGAGAAATTTGTTTTGCTTATGTGTGTCCCTTGTAGCATTTACATAATTGGTTCCAGTGTATCATTTTTTCAGTAAAAATTCATCTGGCATAGCAATAGTTTTTCAGGGTTTTTGCAAAACTGGAACAGATCTTTGGGCATTAGAGCTTTAAGGCAGTTTGGCCAAGTGGTTGACTCTGGGGCTTTCCTCCCACAGTAAAAATAGCTTAAATTGATTAAAATAAACACCAGATAGTCTGGTCAAGAAAATATGTTGTATATGATACTTCTCAAATGTTTTAAGTGGATGTAGCTCTGCTGAAGTCAGTGTTGCTGTGCCAGTTTGAACCAGCTCAGTATCTGACCAAAACATATTGCAGAATGATAGATAAAATCAAAATCTGTCTCTCTCTAGGTCCAGGTTACCTTCCCAGCAGTGCTTCAAGTCGGTTCAAATCTCTTTCCACCCAGATTTTTCTTCACTGAAATAGATTAATGTGCAAATTTGCACTTTATTAGCTGAACTCCCATGTGTATCTCAGACATGTTTTTACACAGTGCTGTCTAGCTGCATTTTATTTTTCACTCCCTTGTCATAAATGAATTGACAGTCTTATGGTTGAACAATTTATTTAATATAGAAAGTATTTTTTTCCAATTTTTATGGGTATCTGTTTGCATATATGTATTTAATTCCTATTTGTGAACTAAAATTGATGGGTTATAGTCATGTAGCCTCCAGTTTCCAGTGTACTTGTACTAAAAGGGAGTGATTACATCTCTTTAACTGCATCAGTATGGTTAAAGCAACAAAACTTGTAAACATGAAGTGGCCTTCAAATATAGTTTGCAGGTCTACTCATTATCAGTAACTTCCAATAGTGAATTCAATGAGATTTGAAGCTTCTGCATTTTTCTTTTTAGTTAAATAGGCAAAAAACCCTAAAAAATAGGTATAAGAAAGAAAATCAAAGCATCCACATTGATGCTAAGATTTTGCTTCTGCCTTGGTTTTGGCATCTTTAGAACTGACTGTGTATGAAGTGTACATGACAACTTTAGAAATGATACAAGGAAGTATAGAAATACAGGAATTTGAACATAACTCCTTTGAAGGTACATTTAGGGACATTTTTCCACAGTAAGATGCATGCATATCTGTGTGCATATATACAAAAATTACTATTGCAGATGTACAGTGGGTCTATTAAATGTTATGCACATGGGTGGAAAGGAAGCAATTTTATTTTTTTTTTAAGATTTTATGGAGTATTTTGTAAGTTTAGAACCTCTTCTCATCAACTAATGCAATCCTATTAGGGTAGTTGGCCATGGTGAGTACCAGTCTACATGGCAGGATTTCCATGCAACGAGTCTCCATGGAAAATGTTGCTCTGTTCTCCAGCTGAACTCAGTTGTTGCAACCTGGGAGGCACTTAGCATCTGTTCAAGAGGCTAATGAAGGACTGACCCTTCATTTCTGCAGCAGCTGACGTAGCATCTTCCTTTTTCAACTAGAGTCCTACTGCAGATCGAGCATCTTCTTGGGCATCAGTGGGAAAGTACTTCTATCTGAACTGAAGAATTTAATGTTTGAGAACTTAAGCTGTCATTATACTTGTTGCTTCTCCTCATTTTTATGTGTTCTTTAGAAAATCAACTCTTACATGTCCATGATGTTCTGTATGCCCCTGTGTGTCACAGAAACCCACACTTACTCATCCCGAGAAGCATAAAAACATGACAGTGAGGCTGTAGAGAATTGCATTTGTCATGAAGAAGAAAAAAAATACTAGATTTAAGGCTTCTTTTTTTCCTGTAGCAGTCAAAAACTGCTTTAGAAATAACTGTAAAACTTTCCATTTCTGTTGATGCCACAGTAAATGAGCTTTAGGTCCTGCTGGTTTGGTTTGATTTGGTTTAACAAGTTGGGGACTTTTTTTGGTTTTGGTGTTTTGTTTTGGTATTTTTTTCCTCTGTTTGTATGGCAATTACTCATAGGTTAGTTTTCTTTCTTTGTCTTAGGACTTGAGCTGCAGGAGATACATAGGAATGATAAAATTATGAAAATTGACAGTAAATAAATATTTTTAAAAATAAGTTCTGGGTTTAGTGAAGTAATTGAATATACCCTTTTTTCTTACAGAACGGTTTACACAGTACGGCCCTAAAAACCTTAGACAAGCATGGAATAAGTAAGTATTTTTTTAATTGTGCTTTTGTCTCTTCAAGGGTATGCTGGAGTTATGATATCTAACGTAGAATGGCTTTGTTGTTTTCAAATAAGCCAGATTTGAATTGCCAGTTTCTTGTAAATAGGAAGAAACTGCATAGCATAGTATTTTCTTCTTGGGGGTGTTAGTTGGCAGATGTTTGACCTCATGGAGAAATACGACGTTATTGCTTTGGGCCATCACTTTTGAGTCTTATTTTCTCTGTTCATCTATAAAAATTAGGAAACTTTTAAATAATATGTTTAAATAATATGTCTAATCCACTTTTGAGTGTTGTTTCCACATAATAATCCCCTGTTGCCAGGTCTATCTGGTCACTGCTGTGAGCTTCTGAACATTCTGTTGTAATCTTAATTATGAATGAAAAAAAGTCAGTGTAAATACACCACACTTTTTTTTTT
>WEIU01016789.1:98426-121691 GCA_013389925.1 Aegithalos caudatus | reverse complement strand
CCATTCAATGTTTCCTGACTTTGGTCACATTTAATTCAGATGGACATTGGTATAAAGGTTTTATGCTCAAAGTCCAGAAAGGTTACCTGATGAGCATTCAGATTGAATACCACACTACTGGTATTATTCTAAGCAATCATCTGTGTAAAGTTTGCTAGAAGATTTCTTAGCACATGTGGAATCTTTGTAGACAGTATATTTGGACTGCACTGTCTTAGCAATGAATAGCTTTTATATTTTGAAGAAAGCATACAGAGTTTGAATTGGATGATTTCAGCTATGTCAACACCTTGTCTTGCCAGAAAAGCTGTTAGAAATTTTCTCCACTCTCTTTTGACCAAAAGTTTAGCAGCAAGGCTAAGCCTTTGCTGTTTTCTTTTTGGTACCAATTAAAAATTTTATTTTTGCTACTTAGTGGCTGTCTTGTTGGTAGTCTACCAGGCAGTTCAAGAGATTAATCAGCAGGAGACTGTAACATCTCCAAGTTCACCAGTGAAATTGAAGAAATAAATATTTTGGGAAAGAAGTCTCCTTGCTGTAAAGGAAAAAAGTTATTAATAGAGTAGAAATCCAAATTCTTTTTCAATATCCTTATTTATTAGAAATCAAATGTGCCTACAACTGCAAAATCCATGGCATGGTCTATTTTCCAAAATGTTTATATTCACTTTGCCATTCTATTACTTTTTTCTCTATCTGCTACTTCCCAAACCCATTTGGTCCAGTGTTTTCATTAAAAACAAGACAAAACAAACAAACAAGAAACCAAAACAAAAACCAAACCAAAACAAAAAACCCCAACAAAAACAAAAACCCACAAAACAAACCCACAAAAACCCCAAAACCACCACCTTTTGAAATTGTGGTTGACTGAAGGAGCAAGAATCTCTTAATATAGCAGGATTGTTAAAACTTTTTGGTATTAGTTGCTGAATTTAATATCATCAATGTTTGTCCTTTGAGTCAAAACCTGTACTTCTGTAGTGCCAGGCATCTTCCATGACCCTGTATCTCACTTTGCAATACTGCTGGATCCTCCTTGGTTAGCAGTAACTTCCCGATTCCTACATTAAAAATAAAGTTGGCACTGAAACCAGTTCAGGCCTCCACAAAGGTTCAGTGTCACCAGCCTGTGCTAATTGAGTTTCAGTAGCCTGTAGAAAAGTTCCTGGCTTGTCCAATTCAATCTAGGAGCCTAATTTGGTGGCTTTCATGGAAGAGTCCATCTCCTGTTTACTGCAGAGGGAACGACAGGAAGATTGACTCCACTTATATTTGGCTTTTGTAAATATCTCAGACCATTTTGCCAGTTGTGATCCTTGCAGGCATCTAAAAATGTTTGACTGTATCTCAATCTTCCTGCTTGGAATACAGTTCAATTTCCTCAAAGTCACACTTTTCCTTTTAAAAACCAAATCACTATAATGGTCTGTATCCTGTCCTTTTGCATCAAAAAACTTTCAAGTTAATTTTTTCTTTAAAAGTAGTTAATGAAAGCTTGGAAGAAGCAGTTACATTACAACATAGGTAATTAGATCTGGACTGGGAAAGAAGGACAAGGAAACTAATATTGATTTGAATGTGTTTGCTTGGAGGCATATATTTGCCTAAGTAATGTGAACAGTAATACTGGCATGCTATTCCATCTACCTTGCAGGCCTGGACTGAAGTCTTTTTTCTTTATTTTAACAGCAGTTAGACTATTAAAATGCAGCAGTTATGTATTACTAAGTACAATAATTGGTTTGAATTTGAAAAGTTGGTGTCTTATATTTCCTTCGAGACTATTGCATGAAATTTCTCTTTTCATAAAATACCAGAAAAAAGAACAAAACCCAGTTTGCTTAAAACAGCTTCAGTCTCTGAGATTTCATAATTGACACAAGTTCTGATCACATCACAGTCTGACTCAAATAAGACTGGAGCTTTTTAAATTCTATGAAACCTCTTCAAAAATATTTATATATTTTCAATGCTCTGTGCATAAAGGATTTGCAATTTTTCAGCATAAATGAAGGGATTGAAAGACTGACAGCAATGACAATGCATACAGTTCAGTGCTTCATATAGGTATTTCTACTGTAATAGGAAATATTCAGTGCCTCAAAATTACGTATCATTTACATTTGAAATGTAAAGGGCTTTCTCTTTTTCCAGTGTAAATCTTTGTGTGTGTGCTGCATTAGAGCACTGTTTGCTTGCACAGCTGTAGTTACGGATGTATAAACATTTCCTCTATAGACATCATATTCCCAAGGGTTTATAATCCAGCTGTAAAACCTAACACATGGATAGACTGATCCATTCCAGAAATTTTCTTTCTTATCACGTTTCAAAAAGCAGCAATCTCCAGTCTTAAATTAAAAAAATACTTTTGAACTTTCTGATTTAATTTGTGGAAGATTTTTGGTGATGCAAAATATGTCACATACATAATTATTTTAAGGACAGTGAAGATGAGACCTGAAAAGGGGAGAAAAACATACAGCCTTTTGTTTTTAAATATGTGTTGGTTTGGGTACAGATTTGCTTCCTCTCAGCATCTTAGTAGCTTTGAAAGATATACCTTAAAGAGCAATGTTTATGGTCTTGTAAGGATTTACGTGTATGCTTAAACTTCTATTGATGAGAAGTCCCATTACTGCATTTTATAGGCGAGGAATTGCAAAGCAAAAAACAAAAGAATTTTCACATAGAAACTGCCATAGAAACTGTACAGCGGTGACATTAAACTTCATGCTCCCAGACTGGAAGAGAGCAGCTTTAATTTTCTAAACACAATGAAGTTTCACTATGTCCTGCTTCATCTTTCAGGCACAGGCTGATCCTTTATCTTGTTTATATATAGGTTTTGAGGTCACGGCATGTAAAGGTGGGAATGTGGGTTTGGAAGCCTTCAAAGAGGCTTTTACCTCAAAATGTACATTTTAATTCAATTTATGTAAGGGGAGGTTAGTAGGAGAAAGAATAATACTCTTCCAGTATCTACAGAGACAGCCTCATGTCTGTAAGGCAAAGGAAGAGAGGCAAAATACTCCAACCCCAAACCTTCCAAAAAGTCACAGACGGTAGTTTGGGACAAAATAATTGCACCTGATCAACATCAGCTTCCACAAGATGATTTTAAAGGCAGAGAAAGATGATGGAAAGATACTGGACACAAGTCAATTGCTCTTTAATTCCTGGTCCAACTGGAAATTATTTAAAACAATAGAATTTAACAGCAATGACAAAGTGAAACCCAGAAGGATTGTTACATAAGTCCAATCCCTAAAATTCTTAAAATAGAATTGGTTAATATTAGAGGCTACTTTTGGGAAGTGTTTGAGGTAAATAATATAACTTTCACTTACGTGAATTAAGTTCTTTGGAGACTTTAACACTGAATTTCTTCACTGGTTGTCAAACTACTTAAAGATTATAGAGAGAGTATTTACTAGATAAGATGGAATTTATAAATTTTGTAGTAATGCTTATAAAGTTAAGAAACAAAACTTGCATTGATGTTTGCTTCTATCTAGTATGAAGCCTCACCTACATAGCATGATATAATATACTGTGGCATGTAATTATAAAATACTGGTCTAAAAAGAACTAAGATGTGGTAATCTGATCTTCCTATAGAGCTCATAATGAATTATATTTGCACTTTTTTTTTCCTGAACTTTTCTGTTCAATTATCTCTACACAACAAAAACCAAGAACAGCTCTGCCTCCAGAATGCAATGCAACCTCTTTCAATTTGAAAAAGCTTCTCCACAATAATAAACCCTTACAGAAGAATAACAAAAGAGAACTAATTATCCTTGTGTATATTTGGTAGGATATAAAAAGCTTTTTCAGATCCTTCTGCCATAATGGGTTGTATTGTGAGAAATTAGGTTGGAAAGAAAAGGTGCAGCTGAAAACAAATTCTGCTCTGCATAAATAGGACTACTACTTTGTAATTCCCCAACGTGGCTATATTAATTATATAAATAACACTTTATTCTCACAACCAGTCCCACTGCTGGGGAATTCTTCCTTTAACAAGATGGCCTCTGTACTTGAGACCTCCCTTTCTGAGGCCACGGTGTTTAAAAGCTGCATTCCAGGATGGACTGGCCTATTTTGGGACTGTTATTCTGTGAAAACTTCCTAAAGAAAGCAAAGTGAGTGAATAGAGACAAGTCCATGTAGCTTGAGTCTGTATTTTGTTTCAAGCATGGCACAGAGCATGGAATTGCTTAGAGCTGAGACTTAGGAAGCATTTTTGGTTTGGGATTCTGTTGTTTGGGTTTTTAAGAAAAGCTTTGCCTTAACTGGGTTTTGATTAAAGAAAAAGTGCTTTTTTAATTGTCACTTTTATCCCTTCACGTCCTGTCCCCTCACCAGCACTGCGTATTCTAACAGAGTCTGTAGTATCACTGAAGGACTACTCAAGCTCTCCAGCACAATAGAAACAAAAAGCTTTAGTGTTGTCGTTGCAGAAACCTTTCTGATGGATAAACCCAAGAAGCAATAAGGATTTCAGGCAGCACCGAGCAGAGGTGGGCTGGCTGGGTGCTCTGTGTGCACTTTGAGCACATCGCTTGCTGGGGCCAGGAGGGACCACGGGATCATAATGGGGGAGCAGGGGTGGAAACTGGACACGAGATGAAAACACCTTCTGGAAGTGTTTGTAAATAGCCATATAAACCTGCCTCTGCCTCCTGAAGGTTTGCAGTGATACTGCTGCACTGGAAACAAAAAAACATTTTGTATTTTACGGGTTTTTTGGGTTTTTTTTTGTTTTTGTTTTTTTTTTTGCCTATTTCTCATGAGCAGGCGGTTGCCCGGGGGCTCGGGGGTTCATGTCGCGACATGGCCCGCGATGGGAGGCGCGGTCCCTCAGCCGCCGCTGCAGTGCCGGCTGCCCCCGCCAGGGGGCGCCCGCAGCCCGGCAGCGCCGCCTCTCGTTTCTTTCTCTGCTCCGCGCGGTTTATTCATTTTAACTGGAATGTAAAAATTAATTTTAATCAATTATAAATTAATTTCGGGGTGGTGGAGGCTTCTTGTTCGTACTGAAGCGCCTTTTCGTGCGCCCACTTAGCGCTGTTTTGTGTACGCGCATCTCCGCGCGGGGCCGAGCCCAGCGCGCTGCGGGGATTGTCAGCTCGCGGTACGGAATTCGGGGGTGCTGGTGAAGCCAAGAGCTGAGAAACATCTCTGCCGTTTCTCCATTTATCCTTTCGCCAAGCTGAGAAATCCTTTCTGATTTATATTCCAATCTTTCTTTCAAATTGGAGCAACCGCCAAGTGCTATAATGTTATACCTCTTAAAACATAGGGGGAAGACTATTCCTGACAGACCTCGTTGATACCATGTTTATCCTTACAGTCAATTTATTTTTGCTTTATTCTAAATTTCCTCTCTTTCGTGTTGCTAAGCTTTAGGTATTGTGTTACATCCTCTTGTCCCAGTTAAAAATACTAATAAGCCTCCTAAACTGGACTGCAAAAGCTTTTGTCATTTTTGTTTCAGAGTACTAATAACTCTATGCTGCTTCATTACTGAAATTACATTGTTACTGCCCTGTACCTTTCCCATCCATGACAGCAGTGAAAATACAGCCCTAATGTACATGGATGTTCTTTGTTGTTTTCTGCAACATTTAATACGATATCTGGCATTGGACTAGAGTTTGTTGGCATTGTTAACTCTGGAACTATGCATATTTGGGCTTATTTTTCTGTGCAAATAATTATTTGTAGTCTTCTATGCTCTATATTGTTTTTAGATTTTTCTGCCCACCTGTCTCACAACTGTTAGGGGGTTTTTTGTACTAATATCTTTGTCTTTAGTGGTGATTTCAGCATTTAGTGTCATCTAAGAGTTGATTCAGTATGCAGGATATCCCTTGGTCCAGGTCATTAATAAAGATGTTAAATAAAACTGTGACTAACGCTAATCCCTCTGGCACACAGCTGGACACTTCCCTTCCAACTCAGTACATTGCCACTCATCATTACCCTTTGCTTATGGTCTGTCAGCCAGTTTTCAGACTTTGAGATAGTGTATCACATCCCATCTCTTCAGAGTTTGTCCACAGAGAAAGATTTTTTAATAGATATTGCATCAAACATTATCATTTGTTGTTTTGTTCCACTAATTACTAAGTCAACTTTAAAAAAAATAATTTATATGATGTCTTATTCATTAGTCACCTCTTTTGATTGCCATTTTGTCTTATTTCTTCTGAAATCTAATTTGCTTCCATATTGTCTTTTGTTTCTGTTGTCTGTACTTTCCTTCTATGCTGTGTGTCAGTGTCCAACAAATATTTGCCAAGCTTTTCTTGTTTGAAAACCAGAAAGGAACTATGGGCATGTATTGTATTTTTATTAAGTCTAGTACCGTATTCTAGAATGCACAACAAAATTAGATAATGTTAGAGTAACATATCTACAGTAATAAGCCTGTGAAGAGAAATGAGGAAAGAGAACTGGCTATTCTTGTGTAGAATTCCTGGAAAGTCTTTTAAAAGATGCCTTACATTTGTTTGCTATCCTCACTAATTCCTTAAGAATTCCTTAGGATATTGAGACGTATATCAGACAGACATGTTTATTTGGTGTTTCCAGGTATGACTTTTTTTCAATGTATGTTCTTTATTAACATTTTTAAGTACTTTCTGATCAGCTCTTCAGATGTTTCCAGTTGTTCTTTCTCCAAGCATTTTGACATGCCAATGTTTTATTAATCTCTCAGAATTATGTTTTTGGTAGTCTACTACTCATATGCTGCCATGGTGTCTGTGTTCATTTCTTGGTTTGAAGTGTAATACTTTCTGATCAGAGGCACCAGGCATCATTATATCTTCACATTCTGAATTCCACCCTCTTGCATGAGTTCTGAGCTCTTGGCTTATCTGCTGAAATCTCTCTTCTCCAAATAAAGACATTGCTGACAAAATTGAGTCTCAAAGATGTTTTAAAAATATTTGTCTAAGGAATTAAAGACATATTGTGAAGGTAGTAATATAAATGAAGTAGACCTTACTGCTGGCTCTCTCATTATTTACATGTAGCTATTAAAGGCAAGATTTTTCCAAAAGGAGAGTGAAAATGATAGGTAACGAGAACTGGGTTGGCAATCAGAAGTGCTTAGTGCTAAGCAACTGCTCTTGGCTTATGTGGCTTGATATTATACTCTGCTGTTTGTTCTGTGTTACAGATAATTTTTCTTAAACTGAACAGTTCCTTTGATTCTCATCTCAGAAAGGTAGATAATTTTGAGAGATGGTGCAGACAAGCAATAAGTATAAAAATATGAATAATATTCCTGGTTTTTGTCACCACTGCAGATGGTTTAAGCCAATCTCAAAACTCATGCTGTCCATCTCTGTTGCCAGAGACTTACAACAATAGTTAAGATTTCTGCAGTGATATAAACATCATAAACTATCTTTGCCTTAGGCAAATACTGGCTTTTATGAGGATTTCATGTGAGGGCTTTAGTGTAATTTTGACCACCATATTTTCTGTGGCAAGATCACAGGTATTCACGTATTGCCATTCATGAGCATCTCCTGTGTCTCTCAAAATTAATGTCTCTCAAAATTAATTCAAGAAAATCTTAATCACTTCCTTTCCTGCATTTTTGGTTGTGCTGCCTCATGTATCTGCCTAAAAACTTCTGACATCTTGCCTGCCATGTAGTAGAGAAATTAGAATTTTTGCTTTTTCATGCAGGTTTTCTCTTTTTTTTTTTTTTTTTTTCTTTTTTTATTAGTGACACAGAAACATATATCATTGTACAAGACTGGTGAAAACAGTGATTTTTTTCATAACTTTACTTGCTAGCCAAATAGTTTAATACTTAAATTTCGTGATTTCTTCAAATGAAGTAGCTAAGAAAGTTTTAAGCTATGAGAATTTGGAAAGATGCAAGCAGGCCATCATGTATATGTGTTCAGTGCCTGCTTGACCCATGCCAAAGTGGGAAGATGGGGGACTCTCACCCTGCTGATGCATTAAATCAGAGAGGTTAGATTATGTATGTGCAGCAACACACTGTGAATAACGAGCTCAGCACAGGGCTGGTGCACCTGTCATTGCTGGAGGGCAAAGAGGCAAGTGGTTCCAAAGGGAACTGACCTTTTTCTTTCAGCACTGAGTCAATCCCATATCCTAAGGCACACATTCTGCCTTAAAATTATTATTACTCTCCTGGCTTTAGGCTGAACAAGAGACTCTGGTGAAAATCTATGGAAAAAAACCCAAAATATGGTGTTGATGGTAGTTTGTTTATTGCTTTCAATTAAGCCTTTATAGGAAATACATTCTGTAATTTTGAAAAGCATCAGTAAAGTTAAATTCTCTTCTGATAAAGATTAATTTAATTTAAGTTTGAAATAAATTTTTGAAGTCGTTTGCCTGAATTAGCAGCTCACTGGATAGTAAAACATAAATGACAATGTTTATCATTAAATGTGATCCAGAAAAAAGCCTGCATCCTTTTAAATTCTGTAATACAGTGTATATCCACTGGCTGCTACCTCAGCTGAATTTCTATCCCTAAGATCTGATTTACAAATAGACAACTTTCTGTTAAATTATTCACATCTCATAATAATTGATGTAAGAGAGTTGATCTTATGCTGGAGCATATTTGATCATAAATTCAATGAAAACAGCCACCATCTTTGTGATGTTTGTCCAGCTAAATCCTTCAGTGAATAAAATAATAAAGATGCCAGCTGTGTTTGTTTTATGATCACTGCTGCAATAGGAGACTGAAAATACAAATGAACAAAGGACCTAATTTTTCATGTTGGATTTATAAACTCAGAATCCTACTGCGAAAAATTTAAATTGAAAAAGTATAGTTTTTACTTCTGTCACCTTCTTATAAATGTATAGTTTGCTTTTTTGCCCCTATTTTTTGGGAATACAGAATACTTTTAAAAGATTTGGATGTCAGTGGTACAGATATTGGGATATCTGTGGTCTCTGGTAAAAAAATCTTGTAAAAGTATGTTAAATTTATGATTTTCACTCTGACATCATTGCATGTTAAGAATGGACCATCACTTTTGTGTTGCCTTCTTTGGTTAGATTTTATGGCAGTTTAAAAGTTCTGTTTATTACTATATTCTGTTAGTGTACCTCAAACCAATTTCACCACCCTGACATAAAAAAATCATGCTCGGCATCATTATTTGCCTTCCGTCAGCATTATGACTTTTGCAGAATACTGCTACATTCCTTTTATTTCTTTCATATTTGATCCTTACAGTGCCCTTGAGTCAAGCTTTATTCAGCAACCATGAGGGCATGAATCTTCCCGAGATGTTGACAGATAGTGTTTGGTGAATATCATTTTTCTGTCGGCTACAGCCCACGTCTGTACTGCAAACTAAAGCAGAGCCAGGGTCTATCTGCTGGCCCCGAGGCCATGTGGCAGACCTTGGCTACAGCTGTGCTAAGTAACACTTGGGCATGCATCTCCTGTGGGCTTTATGTGGTCCCCATGCAGCTGCAGGTGCAGTTATTATTTTGGAGTTGTTCAGCCTTAAGTTTTTAAATCAAAATTTCCAGAATAAAGTAAGACACATGTTGCAGACCATAGGAATTGTGGGTTGTTACTGTAATGTATGGCATACCTTGCTTGTAGGAGCATAGAACCTGCTGCATTTTGGGAATAGTCCTTGGCATGAGTTGTTCCCTGGACTGTGTCCAGGAGTGAGTTTGGAGCATGCTGACATGGGCCAGATAATCCAGGGGCAGTGTGGACACGCAGCAGTTGAGCAGACTCTTCCCCTAGCCCTGCTCAATTCAGCAATAAGGCTTCAGCTGAGACATTCTTGCTGTTCCCTGTGCACACCTGAGCATATTCCTAGTGAAGCTCCCTACTCACACTGTTCTGATAGGATTCCTTGTCACTTAGGCCTAAAGTTTTAGGAAAAGAAAAATAAGAAATATCTCTATCATGTGCATCAAGAATGATATATACATTTTACCTTTTTTTTCTTTCCAGCTTTTCCAAGATACTTTCTTGTCTTTCCAACCAACATTGTCACTCTGATCTTGATAATCATAATAGACTTCTCATGTCCTCTCCTGATCAACATCCTTCTTCAGATGAGGCAACCAGTAAATTCAATTTATTTTTCCATGTATTGTTTAATTCTCATCCCAACGTTGGCTGTTTTACTCCCATCATTTTTGAGCCCTTTCTTATCCTTTTCAAAATCCTCCATAATTTTGCCTCTTCCTCTCTTTCTTCGCAAAGCTCCTATTCCCTATTTTTATGTCAGTGATCCCTTTCTCATATTTAAGCCTTTTCATGTCCCCTAGACAGTTCAGGCAGACTCACAACTCCTGCTTTCCTTCCTGGTAATCAGATGGGCTTATGCCCAGATAGTGAATTTATCAGTTATTTGTTGTCCTTGACTCCAGGCTTCTTGTTCTCAGTTTGGAGTCTGCTAGGACTTGTCAGCCTCAAATAATCTGCTTTTGCAAAAGCTTAATGTTCATTTAACACCCTAAAATGAGACCCAGATGTTTATTTACCTGCTCATCCAATTCAATGACAGCACACATGACCAGAGCTCCATGGATTCCACAGTTCCATGTGTGCAATATCTTTTGAGAATCCACTTGCTTTTTTAGGTTGTTAGAAGTGACCTGAGCACTGCTGGCAGTCAATTTTAAGTGATAGCTGACTCTTTGGGAAATCTGACCTTTAGTGGTCACTATTATAGATAAAAATTTTGATTTTAGTTCTTAAATCACCTATGCTGATTTATGCCTAAATAGCAGTAACTCCCTGCTTAGCTGTCTCTCTTTCATGATACTTTGACAGGATAGGATTTGCAAAAAAATAGTTCAGGGTTGAGTTCTTCCCTACTGCAAGCCAATTTCTGAGTGTCAGCACTACATCCTCACACATATATATAAGTACAGGCTCTTAAGATCCATGTATTTCAGTAATTGGTAGCTAAAATAGATGGAGTCTGTGACTTGATTCACCTCCAAGATGTTTATAGATAAAAAGAATAAACTCATGTTAAATTCAAGCGACTTTTTAGAAAGACACTTCAGTAGAGGTGTATGTGGATATGTAATGTTCCCCTTTAAAAAAAAAAAAAAGTGCACAATAATGTTACATTTTCTCAAACTGTGTACTAAAGAGATCACTGTTTTCTCCTTTCATGGTGGTTCCTGCATAAGAAACCTAGGCTTTTTTCCCCTGTTCGAGTTCTAAGTCAAGTTCATACATTAACACAATCATATTTGTCTCCTAACAAGTATTCCTGCCTTTGGTGTCAGACCTTGGGGTTTCAGTCTGACTGGTTCTCCCTACTCAAAGAGGACTTAAAGTTCACTTTAGAAAGTTTCTGTCTCCATTAATGTAAAGAAAAGTGGCGTGCTAAATCGAGAGAGTGGATCTGGAGAAGGAATGGCACTTTCTACACCACAGTGCTGGCATGAATGTGGTGTCCTACCCTGTGTTCTCCCATGATGTCACATGAACCAAGTGCCTGAGGGTCAGGGAGCTGCAGCTAGCTCCATGTGATATAAGTCTGTCTAAATACATACATAATAATACATAATGAGTGTTCTTGACTGCATAGCTTGAATATATTGCCCATATGCTCTCATTACAACCATTTCAGTCTCATTCTCTCTGTATTTACTAGCTCTGCATCATTTCCCTCTCATGTCTTAGCTTAGGAGTATAGGTGCAAAAAGACCAGGATGCCTGCTTTTACATAATTGCTCAGTCTCATTGGGTTCAGCCAGGCAACTCATCTGCATAAAGTTAAATACATGCATATGCCTGGGATCTGTCTTCCTGAGCTTTCCAGGCTTGGGGCATTCTCTGTGCCTCCAAATCTCTATCCGCCTTTAATGAGCTGTATAAATAAATACAAAGTACTCCTGTTAGTTCCATAGCCACAAAAATATATTTTATTAGCTGAGAGGTATACAGTAATAGAAAATATCAGACCCATGCAATATTTTAGGCAGCAGTGGGAGGACAGGGCAAGTAGCTGCTTCCAAGTGGTTGAGGGATCTGAGGCCCCAGCAAGACGGATTTGTAGGTTAACTCTGATAAATGATCTTTGGCTTCACTGACTAAAGCAAGGTCACCCTCCTCAGGGCACTGCCTGCATGCTGCAACCTTGTAGCAAATTCTCCTTGAAGTACTAAGCAAACAAACCAGTTCTTGTTTACATTAGAATGAAATTAAAACCTCTTAAACCCAAGATGATAAAATATCAGGCAAGAGGGTAGAGATTCATAGAGCAGTATTAATGTTAATTTACTGGCACTTAGTTCTGTCTTTGTTTTGTTTGTTTTCTAAAGGTTCAGAAAGACAGCTGGATAAGGGAAAATAAGGAAGACACTGTTTACTTCCATAATGGGTGCACCCACTTGAGAAATTTCAAATTCAAAGTTTGGGGTTTTTGGTGTTTTTGTTTGTTTGTTTGTTGGGGTTTTTTGTTTTTGTTTGTTTGTTTGTTTTTTCTTCAGAATATAATTTGCATGGATTTATTTGGAGAAAAGCAATTCAGGTTGTCAAGGGTGGGGTGGGGAAAAACACAGAGCTTTGACTGCATTGTGTGCCAAAGGTTTATTTCAGCTATTTCTGTGTTGGTGGGTGGGGGGGTTATTCCCTCTTTTTTTTTTTTTTTTTTTTTTTTTTTTTTTTTTTTTTTTTTTTTTTTTTTTTTTTGCTTATGTCCAGCCAGTGAGAAAATAAATATGTGAAGAAAGAATACTATGGAATGTTAACTCCATTGCTATATTTTCTTCCTTTTATCATGCCCCGAGATTCACTGAAGTTGATATAAATTCACCATGCCTTATTTTAAAAAGCATAACAGAAAGCATTCTTCCTTTAAGAGTCAGACTGTAAAAGGTGATTTTCTTTCACTCAGTTTGGTTTAAGCCTGTAAAAAGCATTAAGTGAAAAATCTGATATATTTGTTAGGGCATTTATTGCATTACTAACTTATATTTTCAGTTCTCAGTGAAAGGTTTATAGAGAACATAAACCTTGAAGAGTTTTGATCAGGATTAAAGTTATATTTTCTCCATTTTCTGGTGAAATAATAGCTCATAAAATGATTGGGGTGTTAGTAATTATTTTTAGCTCTGTTTATTTTCCAAGGTTATTATTGTTCAACTTGCTGAGGTGCACAAAGCCTTTAAAAAACATTCATCTTGATCAGGAGATTCACGCCCTTTAAAGAATTTCAGAATAATCAAAACTTCTGACTAGATGTCACCACTGTGTTGTTTTTCTTCATTAATTGCACTTACAGCAAACAAAGATCTTCCAGTAAACTATAAATCCGGCAAATTCACTAGTGGTCTGTCATGGTGTAAGTAATGTACTATGTCTTCCATAATTAGTATCATTAATACTGGGCTAATTGGGATGCTGAAAGAATTAAAATAGTTGATTGGTGGAGGCATGTAAAACCAAAATGAAGTAATTGCTACATTCTTTCTGGGACAAAATAGTAAGGCATGTTCTAATTAAAATTTCTTAGGAAATACTTTTCCTGGGAAATAACCTGTATCTAAGAGAAACTGCTGAAAACTGAAAATAATGTGAATTACTTAAAGTAGTCTTCTTTCAGTTTCATGACTCAGTTCTGATTTTAAAGAGTAGCAAAACACTGTACCCAGCAGTCATGCTGCCTAGACTATCACAATCTCAGAATTCCTAGGAATTAAGGAAGTTATGTGATCATATCACAGAACACCACATTCTCAGTAGCTTAGGGTATGTTATCACTACACATATATTCTATGTTTGCTGTTTAAATAAACTTCTTCACTTTACTGTCTACCATGTAGACTCCATACTCCTAGCTTCATTTGATGCTCCAGCATATTTTCCAGTTATTCTGGCAAAAAGATGCCGAGCATCAAATGTAAACCTTACTCTACATCAGAATTGGAAGAAACAAGTAGTAAAAAGATCTGCAATATTATAAATGAAAAGTATAAGCAATCTTCCTGCCCAAAGCTATCAGTAGTTGGTGCTGGGTTTCTTTGGAAGGTTTCGTAGCTCAGCATATTTGTTCTGAGACATCAGAACAAGAACTGGCCTGGGTAGCTCTCACAAAGTTCAGGATACTTTTAGGTCTGTTGTGTATTGACTGGTTCTCCTTAAGCTTAGGCTTTAAACATCAAATCAACCAAATTCAGTTGTTAAAAGTGGCGTGTTCTGTCATCGTGGTAATGTTCTGCTTCCTCTATGAAGCATACCTTCCAAGCTGGAAATCACAAGCATTGTGTTAAAGAAGTACAGTAATACATCTGAAACAGACACTAAAACACATCAAATATAGTGCAAAAGAGTCAGGGAGTATTAGACTCATATCTAAGCTTTTGTCTTGAATTGCATTCGGTGATGACACATACAAATGATCAAGTTGTAATTGAGCATAATGGCTATTGTCAACAGTGAATTGACTTGAGAGGTTGGATCACTCCATTGTCTAGCTTAGGTGTGACCAAACTGAGTCTCTGAAGTCTAATGTGATTCATGAGCAGTTTAAGCATCTTAATTCTCTGTTCTGAGAAGTTCAGGAGCTGCAGCTGTAATTTTGGTTTACCTGTTGGGTCATTAGATTCTTTTAAAAATTTACCAAGTATATGCCATTATATACCTGGGGTTAAATCTATATTAATTAAAATAGAAAACCTAGTTGTCTATATTGTTAGAACCTTCATTTGTTACATTCACCTTTTTTATGAAATGCTATTCATCTTGGTTGCTTCCCGACTCATGGCATCTGTGCAACTGTCAAGTGAGAATTAGTTCAGATGGGCCAGGGTTATCATTACCTTCCTGGAATGCACTGAATGAACTTCCACAGCTTTCCAAATGAGGCTCTGACCTCTGCTACATCGACATTAACAGCAATGCCAAGGAATCAAACACTGACACAGTTGTTTTTATCTCTGTTCCATATCAGTGAATACTAGTCATTGGTTGTCATGGCTTTTATTGTAATAATAAATATTTTGACCAGCTTTTCACTACTTCAGTAGATAAGACTTCTGATGTTGTAATATGGTAATGTAATAAAAGGGGATCAAACTAATTTTTAAATTTACAGAGAGATGGTTTCATACACCACCATGGAAATCATGATGGTCTGAAGACTGTGGCCTGCAGTGTTGTGCAGGAGCACAGAGCAAGGACAGACACTGGGAGCAGTGGAGCCATGCTGTAGGCAGTGCAGGCTTTGTCTCAGCCTAGCTCATCCAAGAGCAGGATGTTGTGCTAATGTGGCAATCCTGCTTCTATTCAGGTGCTGAGCTAGAAGAGTACAATTAAAGTGATGGCCTAGAGAGCCTGGAGACCGGATTTTCCCACCCTGCATGTGTAGAGAGCTCAGTGTTTGTGAATCTAAACTGTTGCCAGCATCTCAATTTGGGAAAAGCAAGAGGGGCCTCAGGTGTTTGGAGATATGTCTTTTCTAAGGAATCTGCACAACCCAGGACTGCTGTTGGAAGCCCCACGCAGGTGTGGGGTGAAGTCCCAACAGCAACATGTTACATTGGCTCTGTTTGATTGTATTATTTACCCTATAGTTGGGCTTGAAGTACCTCTATATATACCTCTATTGTGCTGTAGAGCAAATTCTGTATTTTGTGATTGATCAGCAACAAGTAAAACACTGTTTCAGTGAGCCTTCAAATGGTTTTGTCTCCCTTTGTTCATCAGTTTTAGTCCTCAATACCCTTTGGTATTGAGGTAACATCTGAAAAAATGGTAACATCTTTGTTCTGTTAGATTCTCATCTTGAGGTACTTTTTATGCCTTCATCTGTATCAAAAGCTAAAAGCCTCGCATCAAAACTTGCATTCGCTTGTTGTGGTGGTTCCTTGATGGCTAAATAAACTCTACAAAAGCTCCATGGAGGCACACCAGGCACGTTAGGGAAGCGGCTCCTGCACGCTGGAGCTGGCGCGTCAGGTCTTTGAAGACGGTAGGTGTTCTCTGCATGGTGGTAACAACAGAAAAGGCTGCTGGAGCTCGTAAAAAGGAAATGCTACTCAGGTAGGCCCTGCTCTGATCCGTGTTTCACATAGCTGCTGCTATTAGCATCGTGTATATTCAGAGGTGTAAACTATCAAGGCACACGTGGGCATTTCTGTATCCGGCTGGTTAGAAGACAATGCATTTGCAAAGTCTTAACTACAGTGCATGGTGTTGTACAGTTTTGTACAGAACTGAAGAGAGACTAAAACCTGGGGTGAGGGGAAAAGGCTGCCGTCTTCATGCAGACTTTGATGAAAATGGGGAATGCAACCATTGTGGCAGGGGTTTGGGAGGTGAGGTAGCGCAGGGACCATACAGGAGCCCTGTTGTTGAGGGGACCAGAGCATCCTCTGTGAAATGAGCTGTGAGGGTTGCCACGTGGCCTGCCTAATTCACACCAATTTGTTAGTTCTCTTCATGCCATTAAACTTTAAGCTCTGCTAAACAGTGTGATTGTTCAGGTTAACTGTGGTTTTGTCGTTCAGCACTTCAGGTTGCAGGAGCTTGCTTAGAATAAAGAAAAAGCTGAAATTTCCAAAGGGAATTAGGTGCCTCACTCCTCTAGGCCATGCTATAAATGTCAGCTGAGAAATGAATTAATGATACACTGCAAGAATCATATCTTCACATGGAAAATGTGCACAGTAAATGAGGGATTTTTTTGGGAAGTATTTACCTCATGCTGCTAGGAGGATATAGACAGCATATTATCTCCATTTGTTTTAGTGCCCATTTGTCTTAATTATTAATGTGCATTTGAAACTTCCTTCTTCATTGCATTTAAAAGCAAATCACCCCTAGTTCAGAAGTTCACTGCACATGCCCCAAACTTTTTTTTTCTTAAGAGCTTAAACCTAACTTCAGTGATCTTAGTCATGTTCTGCTTGACCAAATACTGACCTTCCTCTGCAGTAGAAAGACATTAAGCCTGTTTTCTGAAATTAAATCAAATTCTTGTAATCCAATGAGATTTACAACTGCTCAAGTCTGGTCAGATTCATATGTATTTCAAGTGAGACAGGTTCATATGGTGTTTGTTTTTCTTGAGCTAGGGCTGTGCTTAGCATTTGGGATTAAATTGAAAATCAATGTCTTTCACAATCATCAGCGTGTAAAAATATTCCCAGTATTTCTCAAAACAGTGTCTACATATTATTTAATGCTCATTGCCAAAGGTTTCTCTGTATTCTGTTGTACACCACTATTTCTGGAAGCATGTATGCTGTCATGGCTAGTAACTATTCCTCAGTGATTAGTGTGACAGTAAGTGAAGCGTGAATATCGAGACTTGCCATATCATGCATGCCAAGCTCCTATATGGCCCAACTGCTGTGAGACAAAACATGCTATTATGTTTTAGACACAAAGCCATATTGTATGAAATTCCATCCTGTCTCATACTGAAAGAGGTGTATTTAAAAATGTAATCTTTTTTGTTCAGTTCTTTTTGTTAACTTCTGTATTAGGTATTTAACTACTGAACCCCTTCAGAAAATTTAGCCTTTGTCTCTATTGAGGAATCAGGTTTCAAACTTAAATCAGACAAATTGTTAATTTTTTAAGGAGGATATTTTGAAGGGAATGCTAAAAAAAAAAAAAAAAAAAAAAAAAAAAAAAAAAGAGAGAGAGAGAGAAACAAAGCAATCATTCCAACGTTCCAGCCATGGAGGTTGTGCACTAAATAGGGTTTTCCAAACAGTTCTGACTTAGCAGATGAAATTTTAATACATGATTAAAACAGTACATTTTTCATAAGTAAAGAATAGCTTGTCTTTAAACAAAGCAACAAAATTAGTCATGCATTCCACTAAGGCATCAGTTTTTAATACTGACAACCTTAGGACCCCACATGCATGTGCTTTTTGCAGTGCTGACTGATTTCCAGAAGTGACCTTTGTAGAAGACATGAGTTAGAGATTTTTTTCATTGTTGTTCAAAACTCTGTAAACAAAATTAGAATTTTAATGTAGAACTTTGAAGATACAGCTGAGCTAGGGGATAGTGGTGATGTGATCCATGAGTTACTCAGATGATCTTTGGCCTGTATTACACAAGAGGTGACACTTGATCGTTATGGTCCCTTCTGAGTTTGAAATCTAAAAATGCTTGGAAACATAATACTAATAATGTAGCAACTGGAATCTTCAAAGCACTGACAACTAATACCAGCCCCAATCCCCCAGCACTACCTGGAATTTGATCAGGGCAGATAGATCTAATAGTTATAGCAGACTGAACTATTTTTGCAGTCTGTGCAATGAATTTAGTCCTCTTCCTATTTATTAATTATAAAACTGGTTCTAATTATGACTGATATATTAATAATTATTTAATTAGTTGATGAGATTATTTTGCAGCCCTAGATATTTTTGTAGGATTTATATTATATTTATGTATAATCTGCCGATTATTTGATGTTTATCTTTGATTTCTCAACTGATTTCAATAAACGTACCTTTCTTGAGTCTAAACTGGGAAGGTGACTGGCCCTCTAAATTGTTCCTATTCAAACACTTTCAATTTATATTAGTTTTTCTGAATTTCTTGCAAAAAGATCTCAGCAGTATGCCATGTACACTGGTGACCATTAATGCAGTCAAAATGTCAGCATCACTCTGTTCAGGGAGCTACTGATGTCATCCATAATTTCACCTGCAAGTCAGAATTTGTTGAGGTTTGATTGTTATGTGATTTTGCTTTGCTTTGCCTTACCTAATTAGCATCTCCACTATATGGATGGATCAGCTGAGGAATGGTGTAATTCATATATTGGAGGGTAATATTTCACTATTTAAGTGACTGCATTTTTATGAATTAAGAGTAGCTCTCATTCAAGACAAAGCAGGTTTACTATAGTTCCTAAAAAGCTTGAAGATATCTCTGTGGGGAAAAATTACATTGATGAAATGGTTTGACAGAACCTCTGAACAATCAATTGGTGCAGGGGGGATTAGGACTCAGGCCTTGCAGACTCAATATAATCACCATTCCATGGAAATTTTGGATCTGTAGAAGAATTAATACTAATTCTCCTTGAGTATTTATTTGCCCCCCTTTTCCTTTTATTTGGTTAATAATAACCTTTTGTCTTGGTATTTTGCTGTGTTCTCTAATGAAATTATCTGTAATTGTCACAAAATTTACTGAACATTTTCAACAAACTGTTAGTTTAAATAGTCTGGAATTATTCTAATTTATGATGTAATTTATAAACAATGAGTCTTTTAAGGTGTTTTTCACAAATGAAAATGAAAACAGAAAAAATGTGCCCATCAGAAACACTGGAGTTCACCACCATCTGTTTAACCTGAAATAGCAATTCTGAAATCTAATCCTAGAAATTCAATAAGATTATGAGTGATGAGCTACAATGTCTTAAAGTGGTCAACTGTTCTAAGCAATTCATCCCTGGGTACTTTCTGGACATACATCCTGCCAGTTCTCAAGAAGAGATCAGACAGGCACAGTATTCAAATTTGCATCTAGCATACAGTTGCTAGAAATTAAAAATACAGCCAGTGGCATATTTTTTGAATGATTGTAGATATCAGCATATCATACATACACCAATACATAATTTAGGATAGATGCTTTTGACTTTTAATTTTTTTAATGTAAAATTATTATATTAAATTATTTTTTATTATTTTTCGCACTGGCTTTGGTTAGGACATAGAAAAAAAGTTGCATCTATGACATTATAACTTAAATTTCACAATGTAGTAACCCTTTTTATTTATTTAGTGTTTTCAGTGTTGTCTGTTCTTTGTTGAAGGGACAGTTTTCACCTGTGCCTATACTGGTCAGCCCAATAAAAGAGTAATGCTGTTTAATCCACCTTCTTGACTTTTTCCTGGAAAGTCAGTTTGAGTTGAAAAAAACGAATATTTGCATGAAACATGCTGTAGGATTATTGATTTTAGAGGATAACATAATCTTTTTCAAATGCTGAGTTATTTTGGACTGCAATGTTCTGTCTACTAGTTTTGGGAAACCAGTGCATTGAAAAAACCTTTTATAAGCTTCGGCATTTACGTAATGAGAGATCTTTGCTGAACAAAGGCATGATTGAATTGATGAAGTTTCCTAGTAATAATAGCAACATGATGTCAACAAGATTCAGCATGTATTTTTTTGACTGCATATTACAAAAAGCTTGGTGGCTTTGGAAATTTAGAAGGCAGCTGTATCTTACTAGACCCAGGCTACATCTTGCTGATTACCATTTACTGTCTCCACTTCAAGTCTATTACTTTTAGATTATATTTTCTTGCAACATTCCCAAGGATTTAGCTCCCAGTGAAACAGTAAGTTTTCTTAGTTTCTGTAGGAAGCTTAGGAAAGATAACTCACTTAAATTTAATGTTTGCATTGCATTAACACTTAATGAAGAGTCAATTCCCTGCCATGTGAATATATGAACAAGTAAGAAGTTGGTAGTTCCTGAAAGAAGTTTTGTGAGACATGATGAATATGTTGCATGTTAAGCATCGCTGGATTTTAAAATTTGATATTTCTCAAAGTTTTGTGAATGTTGCTGTTATTGTCAGCTTGGATTTCATGTGTTTAGATGGTAATGAGCATTTGTTCCCAGCATGGTAAATTTTCAGTTTGTCGGTATGCTCAATAAAATGAAAGTGAAAGGAACAAAACAGTTGCTTTCAAGATGCTGTTGCTCATGATGCTTTAGCATACTAGGCAGGGCATATGTGATATGGTATATTATATGCTCTGTAGTTGTAAAATTTGTATGAATTTTGAGCTGTCAACACAGAAATAATTAATCAACTCCCTAACCTGAGGTATAATTTTCCTCGTAGCGCTCCTGGCTATTAAGACTTAGTATTTCAACTGTGCTGACTGGAGATGGAATTAGTAAACAGAATAATTACACTGTTTTTCAGAAAAACCTTCTTGCTTGTGTTTCAGGCTGAGCTGTGTGAACCATGCAGAAGATCTAGCCTCCAAACTACTCCAGTGTTTCCCAAAGAACAGATTGTCAGCACAGGCAGCTCTGAGCCATGAGTACTTCAGTGATCTGCCCCCACGGCTATGGGAGTTAACTGATAGTGAGTATAAGTTCCTCCAGATCTATTAGAAACAAAGATTCTAGTTCAGACACATGCATGGGTGTATGCTAAACCTCACATACAGACAGCTTCACACACAGCCACACACAAAACACGTGACTGCAATTGTGTAGATTGAAATTACATAGTTAGCTTGACACAGGACAAAATAGATTCTTTTTTTTTCTTTTGCTATCTCTGCTCTGCAGTCTGCAGCCTGCTATCTTTGTATTTGATTATGTGTGGAGCCAATAGAATTCTCTGAATTGTCATAAAGCAAAAGGAAAAATGCAATTTACATATTTAGTGCTTTTCACTTTATAACATAACAGTACTTCTTAACTAGCTGCAGGACACAGGATAAAAATCCAGCTGCATTTGATTCACAGAATCTCTACGTGTTATAATAGTAACCTTCAAGAAAGGACTCAGCATTCAGAAGTCTGGGAAACACAAAGTAAACAATCAGTTAATTTGCTGAATTAGACTGTGTACGAAGAGGATAGCAGATGATATTCTTAACTAAGAATGCTTTCACTATTTACATACATCCTTTTGCTTCCTTTATTAAACAGAATGCATTCCAGTTGACTTGGCAGAAATGTTCATATCATTGTGTATGCTGTCAATTATCTTTTTAGTAATTTAAAATAATTTATATTGTATGTCTGCATTTTGTTTTTCAGTGTTAACAGCACACAACTATTTATTCTATGGAAAAAATAGTATCATGAATGATTTTTTTTTTAATTCAGAGAAGATTTTGTTATTAAAAAAAACTTTCACAAGGGAATAACAGCATTCTGCTTTAACTCAATATGGTGAAGAGACTCATGCTTGCATTACAGCATTGTGTGTTATTTTCTGTTTTCAAACATGCATCCATTAGCAAAAGATCTAAATCCAGTACCTCAAGGCAGAAAGTTCAGAGATGCAACAATGGAACATGCGTATGTAACTATGGCTGATGTAAAAGTTTGTTTCTAAAAACTAAGCTCTCTTTATGAATATTCATCCACAATGGAATCTGTTTACAGCAGTGTTGGTACAAAAACTTTCGACTTCCTAAGATTTATCTTTTCCATCTTCAACAGCTGTAGTAGTCACATTTTAAGCTGGTTCTGTGGCTTGATTGTCCAAGTACCCTACTCCCAGCTCTCCTCTGAAGAGCACTCTACAATTTGTAGAATGTGGACATTAAAATAAAAATAGCACCAATAATTCTGTCCATCACTGTCATAGACTGTGTTCTGGCTCTGCAAAAAGATTCCCAGTTTCCTTCTCTGCCATAGTGACCCACCACTCACTTCACTGACTGTGGTACTTCATAAGCAGAAAATGTAAATGTTCAGGATAAATTAAGGTGGCTGCTATTGAAAGTCTGCCTTTGCAGAAACTGGTGGAAAGAGATTCTTTTCTTCAGGACTAATGAAACATCAAGAATGCCAGTTCATTTATCATATTTCCACTAAATGGAAAACAAAACTCTGCAGTGGTGACATCTCAATCTTTATGACTGTGTGATTTAGTCTAGCCAGGATTTTGAATTCTGAATTCTGCAGTAGTACTTTTCTGTTAATATGGACTTATTACCCACTTGCCACTTAGTTTATCAGCCAGTGGTTAAATCCAGTTCTATCAGTGAAGTAAATGCCTACACATTATCACTCTGCAGCAGGCTGCCAACAGAGACAGTCTTGTCCTAGTCATTAACAAGCACAATGTATGCAGAACACCAGAGGGGAATTAAAACCACAAAAAATACCTCAGGGTGGTATTTTTAATATGAGAATTTAATTTGTAATTTCACAGATTAAGAATTTTGGCTGCATTAATCCTTTTATCAGCTCACAGCAGGTTATTTGCAGAAGCATAACCATAAGGCGATATTCATTGGCAGAAACACGTCTTTGCATAACGTTAAACATCAGGAGCAGTGAAACCTTTTGAAGGGGGGAGAATAAAGATGAAAAATCATTATATTTTAAAGCAAGGTTCTTCTAAATGCCTCCAGTAAAATTCTGAGTTACAGAAAGACTATTTCTGTGTCTAGTAGATAATCATTATGAAGCATAAATCCAGATGCAAGAAAGGACAATCCCAGTATCAAATACTACAATCATTTCTATTTAGTATGACTTGGATATACTTGTAAAC